>JAOEHY010015990.1:0-12012 GCA_025447955.1 Psilopsiagon aurifrons | reverse complement strand
CCCTCCCCAAAAACAAACAAACAAACAAAAAAAAACCTCCAAAAAATGTTTTCTTTTAATGTATGAAGCTGCTTCTTCCCTCCAAAAAAAATAAAATAAAAAAAAAAAAGGCGGCAGAGGGAACAAGGATGAGATGGGGAAAAAGATGCTCATAAACAGTAATAAATCCTAAGAGTCTTGATGATACAAATACTTACCAAGCAGAGGAAATCGCTTAGCGTAGCAAAAAGCAGCACTAAAAATTGGATTAAAATGCAGCAGAAAAAGAGAAAGTTCTGATTCACCATCATGGAAAGCCTGACAATAAAATATGTTAGCTACTGTTATAATTTACCAATTTAGTGATTACATGTATCCCATTGCTTGGAACCTCTGAAACAGAATGGACAGGCATTTATTTGTGATATTTGGGGAGTGAAGGGGTGTTGAGTACTTCTCCTTTTAAGGGAATTTTAATCATGTATTTTCTTGTGGCTCTTAGTTATATGAAGATTGCCCAGGGAAGTATAACTTTGGATAGAATTAGTTGTACCAATCTCTTGGGCCTCTCAAGAAATGTGTGAAGTCTGACAGATTGATTTAGAATGTGAAAACTGTGCATTTATATTTATGTACTGTATTTTCCTTCTACATTTTAATGCTACAGCATACAGTTCTCAGACGAGCTCATCTTCCCAGAAAGGTGTCTGAATTTGCAGTAATTGATGAACTTACCTGATTATAAATATACTGTGGAAAAAAAAGAAAAAGGTGTCAATAGGTGATTGAGTGCTGTATGTAAACTTTTCACACACTGAAATAATGCTTTGATGGAAGAGGACACTGTAGTCATGTATGGTATATATGTGTATACCCAAATGAGATTGACTGCGAAGTACTCTATCATGCTTCATCCCTGGCAGTGCTCAAGGCCAGGTTGGACAGAGCCTTGGGTGGCATGATTTAGTGGGAGGTGTCCCTGCCCATGGCAGGAGGGTTGGAACTAGATGATCTTAAGGTCCTTTCCAACCAAACTATTCTGTGATTCTGTGTGTTTCAGCTATGTGGGTGAGTGTGAACAGATGTGTAAATTTGGATGGTATGTCAATGTATTTTGGTATAGAAAGGGTCAAGCTATTTGTATATAGATATCTGACAAAACATATTTGACTGTAATGTGCTTGAGGATCATGTGTTAACACTGCGTCCCTTTTGGAAGGGTTTTAATTTTTTTTTTCTTTCCTTTGGGAATTCAAAGCTAAGAGGAGTCCTGGTTAAAGCTGCTGTCAGTGGTCATTATAAAACCTGCATTGCTAACCCAGTGTTTTCAGCTGTGTAAATTAAGCCCTGAGAACTTTCTGCAAACTGTTGAGGAGGACTTGGGTGATGTAGTCTGACTTCCTGATTATGTGCATGTAAAAACACATCCTGTTGTTCTTCCTTCTTTCAGATCCCTTCTGCTGGAACATTTGGTTCGGGAAGATATTCCTTTGTACATAAGTCTTCAAATGATTGGAGAATCTGTATGAGCAAAGCTAGTGGCATATTAAGAATTTTCATTTGAGTTCATCAGATAGACTGCTGATGTTGAATAATGCTGTAGCAATCATGGCTCTTTGATGTATGGAGAACAAGATTTTTTGGAAAACTAATACTTTCTGTTAGACCAGTCTATGATTTGGAGTGGAGAAAAGGTGAGGGAGTTTCAGAACAGATAGTTGTGGGAAGTGCACAGGGGTATTGGGAGGGAATGTGATAAAGCTTTTACCTACTTTTTCAGCATTTCTCTGGTACAATTTTACAATGCAATACAAAACTGAACTTTCTTGGCCTCCTGAGTACTGTAATCCTCTAGGTTTATGAAAATTAGTTCCCAGAGATAGCTGGGAGGTCAGAGATGGAACACTTTCATGAGAAGGGCTCTCTTTGCTGTTAAGGAAAAGTTTGTGCAAGTTGGATGCCATGTGCAGTTGCTTGGTTTCATCCCTCTGGTTGTCATGAGATTGTCTGCTGTGCTGCTTCGAAATCGTATTATTTGTTGTGAAATAAATGTATTCAGGGATTTGGATGTGTCTGTCACAGAGGATGTTTATCATGATGGCTATGCAGATGGTTGTATTGTTCAGATAGTGTCTAGATGTTGTTTGTGATAAACAGATTCCTGAGGCTCCTCAAAAAGTAGAAGGAAATGTTTGAAGGCTCATCTTGAGAGGCAGGGGGAGAATTTCAAAGTAGAAATTTCTCCCACTACAGGTTTCCAAAGTATGTGACAAACAGAAGTGTGTGAGATGAGATGATACCTGGATAGCTCATTCAAAGCTTCAGTCGTTTTCACAGCAGTGGTGTCCTTGCCAGACAAAACTGAAGGTCACTTGGCTTAGCACAGTAGTTTTTTAGGGTTTTTTTTCTGTGGTCCTTATTCTTATGGCTCCTTGAGCATCCTTGCTCTACCATACCATAGCTAAATTGGGCTGTGTGTGCTTATGTATAAAGTATGTGTGATTGTACAATGTGACAACAAAATTTAATGACCTTACAGGTCAGATTGTACTTCTCTTTCTTTAGGCTCTTCTTGTTAATTGAATGGAAAAACAGTCTGGCTAACCAACTGCAGTATTTCTAACAGTGACCTTAATCAGGTGCCTAGGCAGAGATTAAAAATGGAGCAAGTACATGTGGTAATTCCCATAATTATATTAATCTGAGGAATTTCCTATAACAGATGGGGAAGTTAGGGGTTGTATTTAGTGTGTAGCATTTCTGCGCATATAAACCACAGGAGGTTTCTGTTCCATAACCTTTTGTAGTCTCCCAAGACAGTTTTTGGTACTGAGAGTGTACTTTGGCAAGGTGTTTATACATGTCTGTTATTGACTAATCTTGTTAAAGTTTCTTGACATTAATTTGTTAGTTGAAGTTAAAGGCATATAATTAGTGAGATAGTTTGTAAGTCTGAATTTATTGCCCTTAACCTGAAGAGTGTTTCAGTGGTGTGAACTGTGCACATGTCAAGTTCTAAGGGAGCCAGAAGGCTTTAGTTCAAAATAACAGTTTGTGCTGCCATTTATATGTTGTCAATTTATCTTTTCAGTCCCCATAAAGAAGTGGTATTTTCATGTTTTTGTTGGGGTGATGAACTGGGGGAAGGTACAGATGGGTACTTTTTGACCTAAAGATGCTGATGTACAAGTAATCAAATTTAGGACTGGATGATCTTAAAGGTCTTTTCCAACCTAAATGATTCTGTAGATTGGCTTGGAAAATAGGAATGAATGTAGCCTTGGCACATTCTCAGATGACATCAAATTTAAAGGAGCACATGATAGCAAAAGGGCAAGGCTGCTACTTAGGGGACTCCTGACTTCTAAGACAAAAGAGTCAACAAAAATCTTTAGGCGTTCAGCACAGAGAAGAGCTGAGCCACACTTTCAGGGCAGAGCTCTGTGCATATTTACAGACAAAGGGTTGACTAGCTGGGTCTTCTGCAGCAAAAGACCTCAGGATCCAGTTGGAGAGCAAGTAGAGAATGAGTTGGGGGAATGAAGGCTGAGTGCATGTTCAGCTGCATTAGCAGGACTACAGCACAGGTCAAGGGAAGTACATTTATTTTCCCATCTTCTTGACACTGGTGTGGCCACATCTGTAATACTCTGTCCATTTTTGGTTTCCCAAGTAGAAGAGTGGTATCAGAAAACTGGAAGAAGTCCATTGGGGTTCCTTCAGATGCTGAGAGAGGTGGAAGACATGATACGCAAGGGGAGGTGGAGAGGTCTGGGTTGCTTTAATCTGGAGAAGGTTAAAAATTTAACTGCTATCATGTAGTCCTTAAGGAGGGACAGGACTATAGAGAAGATGGAGCTAGACTCTTTTCCAAAGTTCCCAAGAAAAGAACAGGAAGTAATAGTCACAAGTCACAAAATGGGCCTTCTGACTAGATACTAGAGAGCTGGGTGGGAACTTGGGAAAGAGCGCTGGAGCAGGTTATGCAGAGACTCTGCTGTATCTTCATCCCTGTAGACATGTGAACCTTGTCTGGATGAGGTCCAGAACAGCATGGTATATCTTCAGATCTAACCTTGCTTTGAGGTGAAGGTTTGACTAGGTGAATTCTAGAGGTCCCATACACCCTTAATTTCTCTGTTTTGCAGCCCTCACAGAGAAGGTAGGTGGAGTATAGGCACAATTCTGCTTATTAATGAAACTAGATGAATTTTTGAGGAAAATATTTTGTAAAATTACCTAGTTTGGTGAAATATTTTTTAAATGTTATCAGAACCCAGAATAAAAACCTTGATCTGGATTTTATTCCAACTTTTATTGTTATCTTTTTTCTTTATTAAATTTAAGACAACTAGCCTGAAACATGCTGCCACAGAGTGTGATGGGCATAAAACTTGTATTTGCCAGGTGCCAAATGCAAATGACAACCTCTTAGTGTTGCACTTCAACCTGTCAGACAGCTAAACACCACACAGTCATTCACTCATTCCCCCCAGTGGGATGGGGGAGAGAAATGAATTAAAAAAAAAAATTAAAAAAAAATGTAAAACTCATTTTAAAAACCAAGGTAAAGACAGTTTAATAGGACAGAAAAGGAAGAAAAAATAGTATTGATAAAAGAATATGCAAGTGATGCACATTGCAGCTGCTCACCATCTGCTGACCAATGCCCACCCAGTCCCTGAGCAGCAGGCTGCCACCCTCCACCCCCCCAACCAACTGCCCCCAGTTTTCTTGTTCGCCATAACATCATATGATATGGAATATCCATTTGGACAGCAGGGGTCAGCTGTCCTATCTGTGTCCCTCCCAGCAACTTGTGCACCCCCAGCCTCCTCGCTGGCAGCGCAGTATGAAAAGCTGGAAAGTCCTTGATTTAGTGTAAACAACTAAAATATTTGTGTTGTCAACATCATTCTCATACTAAATCCAAAACACAGCACTGCACCAGCTACTAGGAAGAAAATTAACTCCATCCAAGCCAAAAAGAGGACACTTAGTTTTGCTTGCATTTCCATCAGAGAAGAGTAATTAGAGTCTCTTAATTCTGTTTTTTAGAGGAGGGAAGATCTTGTTATCTGTGAAATCTCCACACTTTTTTCTTTCTTCTTAGCACTGATAGAACTGGAGATGTGCATGCAGAAGTAACATGTGTGGGGAAAAAAAATGGCATTTGCATAACCAAGGAAGGGTTGTATGATCACAGTGTCTTTTTGGAGAGTGAGCTAAAATGGAACCTGGATGTCAGCCTTGGAAAGATGAGAGTAGGTTGGAGGAATATGTATTTTTCTGATGCTTCCGTTAGTTCAAGCAGCTCTACTGTGGCCTTTTTAGCTACACTTGAGAGATCTTTGCTGGCAAAATGTCCTGGTGTGAGATTGTTATCAAACAAAGCTCATCAGTGCAACACTTCTGAGTTATGAAAAAGTTGTTTCTGTTAGCTTGGTATATCTGTGGAGAAGTTCTGAAAATAAGAAAGCTGATTTCTTGGAGTAAATGGTTCTGACGTAGTCCTTGGAGTACAAAATTGACGTAGGGTGGAAAAGAGAATGTGGACACAGAGGAGAAAGACAGTAGCTGTGCTGTAGGAAGTGATGGAAATCCATTCAGTCCAGCACAATTTGAACTGCTGACACTGTGAGTCAGAGCTGTAATTCTGTGTACGTTAGCAGCAGTTGCCTCTAAAACTTCATTTGGTTGTCCTTTCTGGAAATGAAGTGCAAATTGTGCCTGACAGATTTGGTGGCCCCCTACAATGGGGTTCCAGTGTTGGTGAATAAGGGAAGAACAGCTGATGTCACCTACCTGGACTTCTGCAAAGCATTTGACACTGTACCAGGTGACATCCTCCTCTCTAAACTGGAGAGGCATGGATTTGATGCGTGGACCACTTGACGGGTTAAGAACTGGCTGGATGGTTGCACTCAAAGGGTTGTGGTCAATGGTTCAAAATAAATGGGAGATAGATGATGAGTGGTGTCTCTCAGGGGTTGGTGTTGGGACCAGGGCTGTTTAACATCTTTGCTGTCTGAGACTTGCGAGAGTTTGAGTTGTTCAGCATGGGGAAGAGAAGACTCCAGGGAGACCAGCTGCTGCCTTCCAGTCTCTAAAGAGAGCCTACAAGAAATGTGAAAGGGGGCTTTTTACAAGGGCATGTAGTGATAGGACCAGGGGGAATGGCTTTAAACTGAAGGCAGATTTCTATTAGATTATTAGGAAGAAATTCTTCACTATGAGGGTGGTGAGACACTGGCACAGGTTGCCCAGAGAAGTTGTGGCTGCCCCATCCGTAGCAGTGAGCAAGGCCTGGTTGGATGGGGCTTTGAGCAACCTGGTCTAGTGGAAGGTGTCCCTGCCATGGCAGGGGATTGGAACTAGGTGATCTTTAAAGTCCCTTCCAGCCTAGACCATTACATGATTCTGTGAAAACCACCGGTAGCTGAGGTTCCCACCATGGACAAGGATCACTGTGTCATCTCTGCTAGACAATATTTTCGTAGTCAGTTGCATGAGTCATCATCAGCTTTCTTGGCTGCACGTTTTGTTTGTGTAGCGTTCAAGCATAACTGGTCTTTTTGTAGTTCTGGTAACCTCAAAGAAGTGAAGTTGCAGTGCCACTGTGTCCTCTGCATGGAAGATGGCCCCAGACAGTGATGGCATCAGGGACAGCAAAACATAGGTGGCCTAGCTGTAGCGTGTCTATGCAGCCGCTCAAGACTGAGAGGAGATCACTGAAGTCTGCTGCACAGAGCAAACACAGACAAGAATATAAATCTAGCCCATGACTGTCAGTTAAATTCTGCAGCAAATCTCAGGTAGTAGGAGTAGGTACAAAGAAAAGGATTGCAACTGCGCTGACAGCATTTAGGACAAACATAGCAGATGCTTTCTTTCCTAGTGTGGCAGTCTGTAAAAGGTTGATGATCCTTTTCAACAATAAAGAAATCTGCCATTGCTGTGAAGAATTTCTAAGCAGTTAAATTTTCAGACTTAATGATACAGAAAATATTTCTTACAGTGAAATACCCTATAATTGGAATTGAATGACCAGTACATTATTGGTAATGTTTCTGGTTTTCAAACAAGTGGCAGACCAACCAGAGGCAAATGCTGCGTTATGCTTCTTTGACTATAAAGAATGGTAAGTTTGGTAAACGTGTTAGCTGATTTTACAAGTCTATTTGATCCTACGAGGTGCTGAATTATTTCATAATGAGTATGTACACAGTGTAGTCTGTGCTGAGTGACAGCAAACAGAATCTTTACAGACACTGTTTTACTTGGAATAACTTCAACTTTAAGAAAATCAAAGAACAGCTAAGGTTGCTAAGTGACAGCAAAATATTTATCCATTATTTAAGAAATCAAATGGCTTATGCAATGAGTATTAAAGGACAGCATATACTGTGTGCCACCCACATGCTGTACAGGACCATTATTGTACATGATGAAGACCTACATAATTCAGCACAGTAACCACAGCTATCACCCCCGTCTTAGTACTGAGCTTTTCTAATACTGTTTATTTAGTCTTGTTCCTCAGTAGAAAAGTAATTCACTATAAATGAACACCCTCTGTCTCTGCTCTGAAACACAAGTAATATTCTTGTGTAAGCAAATACTGAAGGAGGAAGCAAGGTGGGGGAGAAGGAGGGAAAATGGAGGGAGAATTGCTGTTTATAACCTGCTATTTGCTTTGCAGTCTTATTTTCATCACCGATGTGTGATGGAGCTCATTAACAGCCAATGATGTGGCCCAGGCTTTTTGTTTCTGTGGAAGGAAAGGATAACGATGGGTTCAGCCTAAGGCCTTTCCCTGCACTTGGCTTTCACAGAGGAGGTATGCATGGGGCTTTCCAGAGTCCAGCACTGTGGATAATATCATCCTCCACCATCACCTGTGGATGCTGGTGGGAAGCCGGAGTTACAGCAGGATTGGTCTGGGACAAGGACTTGGGTGGCTCTTGAGTCTCACTCAGCAGTGGAGTGAGAGTTGTTTCAATTTCTTAAACACTGTCCTGGCATTTCTAAGGTTCATATGGCAAGAGGAAAGCCCACTGTGGTGGGTTGGCCAGTACCACCACACAGCTGAGCTGGGAGACCCTGCAGAGGAATGCAAGGAGGGAGTCAACATCCTTGAGCTCGCTGCTGTGGTTAGAGGGTTTGGGAAGGCGGAGAGACTAGAGCTAGTTAGGTTGGTACCTAACCAGATATCTTTTGAGGCAGAATGAAATCATATGAAACAAAATCTAAAAAAACCAGCAAAAAACACGTAAAGTGCATATGTGCTCCCTTTTGTAGGCATGTGGAGCCTAAGGTTGAAGACTTGGTTTGATGTGCAGGCGGACCTTGAACTTGACATGTGTAGGGCCTTGAACACAGGATCTGTTGGAATTGCTAGGAAATTATTGGTAGTTGAATTTTTATTGTCTTGGAAGTGGTGTGTAAAATTGGCTGTCGTTATAAATGCATTGACCTGTTGTATCATCCAGGTTTGGTTCTGGCCGAGGGCATAGCCAAGTGGAATGAATTACTGTATAGTGAAACGCAATTCATGACATGAGAAAGCCACTCTGGCATTAATTTCCACTCTTTTTCTCTCTTTTTTCCTTTTTTTTTTTTTTTTTTTTTTTTTTTTTTTTTTTCTTTTTTTCATTGACAAAGAGGCAAAGAGTCTGGCACTACAAGAAAGAAAGTTATGTTCAAAGAAGTGCAGCAGAAGTTGGATGGAAAATGATTTACTTATACCTTAGTTTCTTTTCACTCAGGAGATGCAAATTTATCTTCTGATTGAAATGGAAGGGAGAGGCTCATCAGGTTATTTCTCTTTTTCACTCTTCTTTGGGCTGGAAAAGTACAGTTTGGGCTAAAGTTGTCTAAAAGAAGCTGCTGCTGTGGAAGGCACTGGACAAAGCGGCTTAGTTTTGAAATAAAAAAGCTTATTTTTAGGAAGTGTTCAGGGGCTTAAGTTGTGTTTGGCATTGCAAATCGTATACACTGCAGCTGGGAATGTGAGGGGTGACTCTTTGGTTGGCTCATCTCTACTCCCTTTTTGGTTTCTGTAGCCTGCATAAGAAATATTTTATCTAACTCTGTCTATAACTGCAGTCATCACCTCCTGCTATTTTCCTAAAATCCCCATATGGTCTGAGAAAGGTTATTCTGAGTAAAACTGTGGGAGTACAGAAGAAGCCATGCTGTTGCTAGTGTTAAGGTCAGGGCTTATTGCTACTGACACAGATCTGAGCTCCGAATGCAACCTGTGATCATTTCTTTCCTATATTTCTGAAATTGCCACAAGGTGGCAATGGTTCAGAATGTTATTCCTCCAGAGCCAGCTCTTTGGCTGACAGCGGTTGTGGGGAATAGGGTCAGCTGCAGGCTGTGGTTCCAAGCCAGGAGTGATGTGGGGCATGCAGGGAGAGGCTGGTTGCAGCCAACACACAGGCTACATCTGAAGCTTTTTCGTTTTAAAGGCCAAAGTTTTCTAGAGAATATTTGTGCTGTGAGTTGTGTCTTTGCCAGCTGCTGTTGGCTGAGTATGTTTAGGGCAGTAATGAGCTGCTCTGTGTACTTAGGCAGTGAGTGATGAAAATGCTGCAAATCAAGCTTCAGACTCCGTGAATCAAGGGTTGTTCTGGGATTTTTCTTCTGTCTTTCAAAGAGATCAGCAGTATTACTGTTGCAAATACATACATGCTTTGTTTCCCCTTCATACTGTCAGTTTATTATTTAAATGTAGTTAATTAAGTAAAACTTGTAATATTGAAACAACTTCCTCAACTGCCAGGTAGCTTGAAATGCAGCTCCTTATAAAACCAAGAATTTAAACTCTGTGTAAAATCCATTTATTGAAATTGTTTAAAGGTATGAGTGGAGCTAAACTAGGAACCGCTCTAGGTTTTTGTACCAAGTTTCACTTAGGAGTGAAAAAGCAAATCTTTAGTGCTCCAAGGGGAATGTGTTGGGATATGTAAGACTAATTTGAAATGTTAAATGCAAGGTGAGAAATTTTTTTTACAGTTAAGTGCTTGAGGCTGTTTTGATGCCTTTGTATTACTTTGTAAATTGTGAAAAGTTAAATTGCTACTGCAACTTGAAAGCAAGTTATTCTTTAATTAAATAACTCAGACAAGTTTGTTCTATCTTAAATACATGATTTCGTTCTTTGATAACCTACTAAGGTTAGCAAATGTAACATGAAAAATAAATGTTATTACCTTTTGTGAAAGGCACAGGGATGGAGGGGAAAAGAAATTAAGAAATTTGTATCTTGTGTGGCTGCAATAAAAAAAAAGTAAATTTGAAGGCAGTTGATCTTGTTTTCCCTTAAAGTTGTCTTTGGTTATCATTCTGGAGAATGCAATCAAACCTGGTATTCTGAGTTGCTGGAATTTAGTTACACATTCTCCCATAAAGCGGCAGTATCACACAGCTACAACAGCAGTGTCACACAGTTAGGACCATAGATTTCATACCACTGAGAATGTGAAATCCAACTAAGCAATACAAATCTGAAGCAGGTTATTGGAAAGCAACAGAATCAATGAGTCTTTCCTATGTACTTCAAGTGATATTCAGAGTTCAGTTTACATTTGGCAGTCCATATTGGTGTCCTCAACATAAGAAGGACATGGAGCTGTTGGATCCATACAAGGGCCACGAGGATGATCAGGTGGCTTTAGCAGCTCTCATATGAAGACAGGCTCAGAAAGTGGGGGCTGTTCAGCCTGGAGAAGAGAAGGCTGCGTGGAGACCTCATAGCAGCCTTCCATTATCTGAAGGGGGCCTATAGGGATACTGGAGAAGAACTTTTCATCAGGAACTGTAGTGATTGGACAAGGGGTAATGGGTTCAGACATAAACAGGGGAAGTTTAGATTGGATATGAGGAAGAAGTTATTTACTCTTAGGGTGATGAGGCACTGGAAGAAGTTGCTCCATCCTTGGCAGTGTTCAAGGCCACATTAGACTTAGCCTTTGGTGACATGGTCTGGTGCGAGGTGTCCCTGCCCATGGCAGGAAGGTTGGAACTCAATGATATTAGAGGGTCCTTTCCAATATAAACCATTCTATGATTCTTTAATTTTTTATTTTTATTTTGCTGTTCATGATTCTTTCTATTAGAATTAAAATGTGGATGCTACGTGTGCACTGATACTAAAGATCTGAAGTAGTGGGAAACTGAAAGCAAAGGTCTGACCCAGAGAAAAGCAGGAAGGGGCATGTGCAGTGGAAAGGTAATCCTACTGCAGAAGGCTTTTAAGCTCCTTTATGTGAACTCCTACCAGGGAGAATCTGGCCAGGCTCATTGCCCCCAGGTTTGAAGAGTTTCACTTGGTAACTGGCTATGCATGATGTCCTCATCTCTTGTTCCTTGTTAACCAAGATGGACAACTTCAAAGCAAGCTCAGACTTGGATAGGTTGAGCTGTTTGGCGGTGTCCAAGAATTAGTGTCCTGTACAGATGCCTGTTTCTCTCCATTTGCTATTATGGCTTTCTAATGGAATTAATTTCCCTTTTTATTCTGGATTTCTGAGCTACTACTTTTGCTGTGAGTTTTGGCTTTTTTCATTATTAATGGCATTTGGCTGCAAATTGATGATTATAATTAAAAATTACCAACATTTAAAAAAGTAAAATATGACTGAGAATTCACTGTACACTAAATATTCCGACAAAAAAAAAACCAAACCCAGAAGAACTGTATGCTGCAGCAGACTACTATAAATGATTCTGCATTAGTTTTCCTTTGGATTTGTTGTTGGTTTGTAGTTTTGCAGAACTTTATTCCCCTACACAAATAGATTTCATACAAAAAAGTAATGTAAGGAGTAGTCATAGCATCATAGAATCACAGAATAGTTAGGGTTGGAAAGGACCTTAAGATCATCTAGTTCCAACCCCCATGCCATGGGAAGGGACACCTCCCACTAGACCATATCACCCAAGGCTATGTCCAGCCTGGCCTTGAACACTGCCAAGGATGGAGCATTCACAACTTCCCTGGGCAACCCATTCCAGTGCCTCACC
>JAOEHY010015986.1:0-10987 GCA_025447955.1 Psilopsiagon aurifrons | reverse complement strand
AAAACTGGAGGACAGGTCATTGCCTCGAAATGACAACCATCTGCTTAATTCTCCACCAATGCAGACAGTTCAGCCACAGAAGTGCTGGTAAAAGAGCTCAGAATATTTTATGATTAGAATAGTATTCAACTAGTATTCAATTAGTATTCAACTCGTATTTCAGAACAAATAATAAAATTGCAGTGCAGGAAGTAGAGCACATTCACACATTCTGCACTTTCTTAGAATCTTGACAAATAGCTGATACTATTAATAATGCAACCATTCACTTATAATGGTAGTAGAAAAGAATATATATTTGAACACTGGACATGATCTGACTTCATTAGAAACAGACTGGCATATTTAGGATATTTTGGCAGCATGGTATTAGGATAGTTGTTAGTGATCTTTTTTGACTGTCCTTATTCTAACAAAATACTTAAGGACCTGACAAAAAAAAAAAAAAAATCTAGAGCAACCTTTATTTAGTTTTGCATCTCTAAGATGCTAGTAAGAAGACTAATACTCTTCCCAGTGTTACCAGGGTGACAGTATGGAACAGAAACAACAGGCACAATCTAAAACACAGGAGGGTCCCTCTGAGCATCAGCAACACATTTTTCACTGTGAGCACTGGCACAGGCTGCCCAGGGAGTTTGTGGAACTTCCCTTGCTAAAGATATCCAAAAGATGCCTGGACGAGGTCCTGGCTCTAGTTGGCCCTGCTTGAGTGAAGCAGTTCTACAAGATGGTCTCCAAATGTCCCTTCCAACCTCAACCATTTTGTGATTCTGTGAAACCACAAAAACCTGTGATCTGCTGATCAACATAACATACATTAAAACGCCACAGTAACTTAACACCCTTAAGCAGTTCACAATCACAGCCCTGTAGAGCAACAAGTAAGAGACTCAGGAACAGATACAGCTGCTGCATTTCACCTCCACTGAACTTCACTATGTCTCCCAGGTTACTGATGGGTCAGGCAACCTGGCTGACAGTTGTCTGCAGCGCGCCACAGCTTTTTCACAGGAGAGTATTTAAGCTGCTTCTTTGTGAATAGCAAGAGATATGGAAAATGCAAATATACATAGAGTTTAAATGTTTCTTGGCCACACAATGGATCTGGATGGTGGGATGCACTCCTGGAAACACAGTACAGATGCAGCTAAGAAGAATTAAAAAAAACCCAAAAAAACCCCGCCACCAAAACCTCTCAACTGGTCAAGGATCCATGTAAGTCCTTGTACAAAAGGAGAAACTGAATCTAGATTTTGAGTGCAGGATTACAGCTCTAGTTATGGACTCCCTTCTTTTTAGAAGATATTACTTCTAAATTCTGTTCATTCATTTTTTACTCAGGAGGTATTTCTAATAGAACACTCAGCTGAAGGATGACTGAAATTTGTAGAATAGGGGTATGACAGTTTGGTCTCTTGAGTTCATTATATGCCTATGAAGTGCTTGGAGCTTGGAGGATAGCTGCCATCTTGTAAAGATTTGTGAAGACTTTCGAATTCTTGAAGTTTTCTGTCGTAGGAAATCATACAGGGACATGCTCAGGATGGTAGTGGGTGATGATATTTCAAGATGACCGATATATGACCCTGACCAATATATCATAGCAGGGTAATATTTGTGAAAATGTGTTTGGAAAGGTGACTGCTACATTCTCTATGGTAAAAATATTCTCAGAAATACCCATTTCTGCTGAAATGCTGGAGTTTAATCATAAAGAAAAACAGTAGTGTATTTCTCATTTAACCCAGACCAAATTTATGGTTAATGACACTACGATGAGAAGCATGTTTGCTGAAATGTCATTTTCAGAATCTGATTCAATTTTCCATAACTCTCACACAAAAAAATAGAAACATAAAGCTATGGAGCTTGCTGTACGGTTTCAAAAGAAGAAATTGTATTAACAGAACTGTAAATTCAGAAGCTTTTTCAGTCTGACCACAACATTTCATATCATAGGAAATGGCATCACCGAGCACCTTCTACTTTCACCCCTATTTGCTAAAAGCATTGTGGATTTAAAGAGGACACTCAATCCATGAAGAAGACTTCAGAATTCATTTTGAACATCCTTAGTTTCAACTTCCAGCCACAGAATATAATTTTATCGATTTCTGCGAGCTTAAAGAAGTATCTGCTCTCAGAAATCTGTCCCCTAAGGTCTTCAGACTCTGGTGAAGTGACTCTTAGCCTTGCCTTCGTTACAGTTTGAAAATTGGGTTACATTGCCTACTACAAGAGAGGCTTTGTAGAACTCTTACAATTTTTTCTGCACGTTTGCAAACCTGCTAACCTTTTCAAACTACTTTTGAGGAACCGCAAACTGTATACATGGTACAAGTTCCTTGACACAGTGTATAGGAAGGATAAAGTAATCTCACTTGAAATTACTCAGATAAGCACAGAAAATTCACATTTAGTCTCTAAGTTAAAGGTCTCATTTTAAGTTCATGTTCAGCCACATTTCCTTCTACTGTGACGGATTTGGGTAACGACATGGCTAAGTAGAATTGGAGGGAGGGGTAAAAAAGCATGTTTAAATTAAATGGTAAAAATATTTTTGATAGCTTCACAGAATCTTGATGTCCTGATCTCGCAGAAGATCTGGTGGTGTCTTCCAGAGCACCCACTTGGCCAAGTCTAAGTTTATTCTCCATGTAGAAGGAGAGCTCTGGTAAAGAATGGTGCACAACTGCGCCTCATCCCTGTGCAGACTGGAAGCACCTGAAAGGCATTTCCATATCCCAGTGCAGAAAAGAACTGCTGGACCCAGTCACAAAGGCACAGCTGAAGAGTTCCCTGTGGCCAAGGAGGATTAAGATTTTATGTAGAAATATGCTTAAAGAGCTGACCCTATATAATAATCATAATAAAAATATATGTAAGGTATAAAGTTCATGCCTGTGCAAATGGATAGCACAAGGCTTGAGTCCTCAAGAAATTCTAAAGATGAAAGTGAGAAAGTTGCACTGAAATGTTAAAGGGTGATGAAGTAATTCTATTTCCGTATGGCATATCTGCACCTAAGTCTAGAGCTTTGATCTTAGCCAAATGTGAATGAGAAAGGGGGTTTAAGATGTTTATTGAAGGTTGACTGCATTTCTTTTTAAGTATATTGATTTTTATGTATGAGAAAAAGATTTGTATAAGAAAAGGGAGTGAAATATATCTAACCTCACACTTGATGGAAGAAAGGCTCTGCAACATGCATCTCATAAAACTCTAATTTAATATGGCTGCCATATTCAATTTGTCTTTTCTATGTATATACAGAGGGAAGAATCACACTGTTGAGGAGAGACTCACACAAGCAAAATATTTTGTGCCACTGTTTGGTGCAATATTTATCAGTTTAAAGAAAGCAGCTAGTGCTATCAACTTATCCATGGGAAAAACCTAATGTGGCTTTGTTTTGAATTATATGCTTATATTTTTTCTGTCATTATTATGCCTGCTTGATTTTTAACTTCGATATTAAGCAGGAATGCAAGACCTACATCTTATGTCACCAAAACTGTATTAAATTGTGAAATATCACTATTTTGAAATGCTTGTCTGACTTTAAAGTTTACCCTAATAGTTATGAAGTCCCCTAAAACCTACTGCATGTGCCTTTAGCTTTTCCCTGCTACACAATGTTTTGACATCAGAAATTTTACTAAGATATAGATGTTTGAATGCAGCTTACTTGAATATTAAAGCGCAGCCAAGACTCCACCTTCAAACCAGTACCATTTTTACCTGAACAACAAAGGCTGAAGTCTAGCTTTAATGCAACACTACCCAAGATTGAATATACACTAGCAATGCTTAACTTTTCAAGTAGTTTTCCCCCTTTATTATTTTAATCTCTCACTGATTTTTTCTTTAAGTTACAGCACTTAGAATATAATGTATGTTGAGATGAATTTTGTTCCCTTGAAAGTTAATGTAATAGAAACTATCATATCCTGACAAAATTAAGCCATGTTTCAACTACTCCTACTTAGAAACTGACTCAAAGGTAGAAATAAAAAGTATTATTAGTTTAGCAATGAGAAACAGTAAGATAATTTATGTGGTCATCCATAACCTGAAAGGGTTATTTTGACAAGCAAGCATGTTCTCTAGTTACTGGTGTGTGGCAGCCATCAAAAAAAACCCAGATCTCATGAAACATGCCATCTGAAGCCTTTTTTGAAAGGACCTGATGAATCTTATGAGGATTAAATGAGACTCACACACATCTGATCAGACTTTCTTTTTTTTTTTTTAAGATTCTGATTTCACTGTCCACCCCAGGTGAATGTGTAACATTCTCCCATGAATACTCGTCCCATAGAAACATGGGTTACATGGTCTAGGATGATTGGAACTAGATAATCTTAAGGTCCTTTCCAAACCAAACCATTCTACAATTCTATGCCTTCTTCATTTACAGAGCCTTAAGTCCATGTTTTTTAAACCTGCTAAGGTTTGAAAAATGTCTGTTTTCTCTCTGATAGATCTGTTCTACTCTCCCTTTTGCCCATGTTCCTTCTATCCTGTAGGATAAAACTATGGGTATAGTCAAGGATAACACAATGACAAAAAAAAAAACAAAGCATGAGGAACATAAGGAAACATTAAGAGTCCCAGATGCCTATCTTTGCTTAGAGATTTGCAAAACCTTCCTTCTAATCTCAAGAAGATTCCTTTCCATTTGGGCAGTATGCAGGATGAGAATTGCAAGCATACATATTAGTTCAAAAGAGACTACCAAAACAGGAGACCTCTAGCCTCTTTGCCCCTTTGCAATCTTTTCTCAAAGATTGAGATTGAATAACTCAGAGATATTCATCTCTCCATGTTGCTTGTCCTGATCACTTAAAATGATATAAAAGGAAATATGGAAAACGTTTCACTAGCACTTCAAACAGCCCCTGCAATTTAACATTTGGAAACAGAATGAGAACATTTAATTCAGCACTAATCAGTGGCCTTAGTGTAATGAACTGCCCCTCACCCGTTCAAAAGGCATTGATTTTCCCAGTCAGCACGCCTGACATGCATCCAGTAAATGTATCTCAAAATGCATCTCTAGCTCTTGGTTGCTGGAATTCTGTAAGGCAAATCCCCTGAAGCAAGCCAAAGTGGATTCATCGCAGGAAGGGCAGCAGAAAGCACTTTAGAACTACTCGTAGATAATGGAAAATGTTTTCAAGTAAGACATGTTGCTTTTCAGAGACGTTCCACTAATGGAAATGAAAATTATAAAAGCCTGCCTGTAAACTTTAGAGTGAGATTACGAAGTAGCTAAATTGCTGCTGCACTGTGGCACACCTGTTTCAATTAAAGAAATTATCCTATCACTGTATCAGCCAGCAGAGCGGCTGCACTTTGATTCTCAAATGCCTTTCAATTAGCATGTAATATGAACATTTTCATTGTTTATGTACCTTCTGTTGCTAATTGCTAAGTTGTGTGTGAAAACAAATACTTGCTGTATCAGTATAAATTCAATCCTCTTCATTGTTCTTCTTATTAAGCTCGATGAAGTCTGAGTGAGCAAAATCAAAAACATTCCTACAAATGGGATGAATTTAGGCTTGATCTAGTAGGCTTTCTCTGTAAAGAAATTCCATTGACCTTCCCTACAGTGACAATGGGAACACAGAGCCAATGGGGTACCTTCCCACAGCATGGACCAAGGTAGACTAAAAAGATACCTATCAAATCTGACAAAATATTATGCCGCAAAAGCTGTTTGCCCTGAAGAGTGATGTGGTCTTATTCCCCAGTTTCGACCTCTCTCTGATCTGTCCTGTGAATACATGGGCAAAGACATCTTACACTAGATGAGTTTGTTCAAATCCCATCCAGCCTGACCTGGAACAATCCAATGATGGGGCATCCACAGCTTCTCTGAGCAACCTATTCTGGTGTCTCATGCATACTTCTGTGGGTTTCTAAAACTATTGTTTCCTTTACCACAGGTCAGCAGAGTATTCAAGGAGGGCTTCTGACATTGCATTAATCAAATCGCTACTCTTGCAAACTGGTTTCAAAATCAATTTTTTATACTCCTCATTTACTTGAGTGTTCATCCAGAAATTAAAGGAAGTCTGAGAAGCAGTTTCTATTTGATATATAACATGTCTTAGCTATGAGGTTGTAGGAGAAAGTGTCTTCCTATTTCAGCTCATTTCTTTTATCCCTTTCTGACGCATGTGACAGTCACCCAAAAAAAACCCAAACAACAACAAAAAATCTCTAATCAGTGTTGAACAAGCACTTTATATTTTTGTGTTGACCTTTTTAACAGCATTCATGCTAATGACGCATGCAGAAGTAAATGAAGTAGAAAATCATTGCATAAATATGTGCAGCTTCATGAAATGAGCAATGACAGAGGTATCAGTGACTTAGAAATCAATCTAAATAAAACATTCAGCAACAACCTCAGTGGAAAGCTGACATCTCTATATTAAAACCTCCCCAGCTTCCTCTTTACTGTCTTAAGATAAAGATTCTAGCATGAGCTATATAATAAACTACTTTTATTTCTGCCCATCAGACAGAAAGAAACTGAGTTAGTCACAAGTGCCTGCTTTTGCATAATTTACCCATAGGATGGCAAAATCAACCACAATGCCCAAATTCCTATAAAGCTTACATGAGATTCAAATGACATTTTTCCAGCAAGCAAGGAAACTATGTCTACACAATTATGTAAACTGGAAAAAAAAAAAAAGTACCTTACTGGTACTTGTTTTGCTTCTCAAGCACAATGTCTTCCATTCCTAGTTAAAGGCACGGAATAGACAGTGAAAACAAATCCTGCTTGAACCATTTCTGAGAACAAATTAAACCTCATCTTTTTACAGAACCTGTACAATTACAGAACCTTTGCAATTCAAATACAGTAAAGCTCGGAAGCTTGAGGACAACAGGACAGGATCAAGGGATTATGAAACACCCTGGTTTTTACATGATCAGGACTCTCATTGTTTGACCAAATCTACACAACCTAATTTTTAATTTCCTCCTGAATATCCAGAAAAAGAAAAATCTTAGGAGGCTGATGCTGTCATAGGTTTATCACTTTATTCTTTGTACATACATTTTATTGGTGCCTAATCTAAGATTCTTCACAATACCATAGTTTAATATGCTACCACATCCCAGGTGCTTAGCAGTAACTGCCTGCATGTTTGGTATAGATATGAAAACACAATGTGCAGCTTTACATTTCCTCCTCTGAAGTTTATACCACCCATGCACCATCTTCCATTTACTGCAGATTACTGCTGCAACTGCACAAACATCTTGAAGCCACACAAAATCTCACGGCTACCAGAAGGCGCAGTCCTACACATTTTTACTATACAGTTACTTATACCCATCCTAGCAACTTATTTTTTTACTCACCACTCTGGTTAACTCCATCTCCTGCTTTGCCTTGCAGTTGCCTAAACATTTCTGTTGACAAAAGGGAAAATGAAGCATGGGATAAATCCAAGGCTCTGAAGTTACATGGAAGGGAAGACTGCCACTTGCAGCAAAAGCTGTGGCTTAACAGTGAATCAACATTAACATTCAGTTAAGATCAGAAGTATACCCTTAAACCAAATCATTTGATTGTGCCCACTCATTATGCTTTGCTTTATGTTACCAACTGCCCTCAAGTGCATAAACTGCATACCTTTCAGATGACAGTAAACCAGAACATGTGCTTCAGAATCACATAATGTGCACCACCTGCTAATGCCACAGGATCAGACTAGATCAAATTCAAAATTAGCTCCCTTCAATGTACCTTGTATGGCTCCAAGGCACTTAGTACCTACTGCTGGCCTCAACAAACCCCCTTCTGTAGGGAGCACTGTTTACCAGTGTGGAACTAGCCTTACAGCATCTGGAAAATTCAGTCCTCAGAGTGCTCACTTAGTTGGCAACGGCCACTCAATGATAAAGCATTGGTAAGTGGTAGCTTGAACATGCACCTGAGCTCCCACTCACTCTTGCACACTTATACCAAAGCACATTCCTCAGACAACTCTTTTGAATGTAGCCACGTTCACTATATTCACAGCTGGTATGGACTGCAATGCCATGTGGTCCTGTAGTACGTAATGCACTTACAGGCACCTGGATTGACTAATTAGGACTACAACAAAATTAAATACTTGTTAAATGCTTATTAAGACATTAAAGTTCAGTGCACAAGACTTTAACAATACACTAAGTATGAAACTATCCAGAAAGAAAACAACATGCTCAAGCGTAATTTTCAAAATGACAGTTGCTTGAACCTCATGTGAAACTGTCAATTAATCTGACCTTCCAGTAAGAAACATAAACTCACAAAAAGGGAGGAATTTAAGTTTAGAAACATTCCTTCAAAGACTCTTACTTAAAGTCTTCATAAGGACTTAGATTCTTAAGTATCATTCATCCAGTACTGGATTGTTTCAGGCAATTTTTTTTTTTTTTTGGTGCTGCTAGATGAGTGTGAAAACTTTGTTGCCCTCAATGTACTAAACAAAACAGACTGTTTGGGAGGAGAAGGTACATTTCAGCAACTTAAGTTGCACAATGCTCACCTGCGACATAATTGTGGTCCAAGAAACAACATAATTGACTTTTATAATATCTTAAAGATGGTTAATGTTCAACCCTTAGTTTCCAATAAAAAAGGATTAGCTTTTCACCAAGGTGTCCAAAACATTAAATTCAATGAATGAATTATCGCAGCTTGAAAGGATAGTTCTGCCTTTGTACGATGTTACTTAAGGCATGTTTTAAAGAAGAAGTTGTGTATAAAATGAAAAATAATGGTTATTGTACATGTCATACACGATAAGCATACTTAACAGCATGTAGGAGTACTAAATTTATGGGATACACTACCTACTTGCAAGCTAAAATACAGGAATATGGATTGCTACTTTAAGGAATTCTATATGCTTCAGTGATGAAATTACAGGCTGCAAGTTTGCCAGTGAAACAGAGCTGGGTTTAAACTCTTGCAGAAAGCCAACTGAAAATAGCTTGGCAAGAGTGCTATAAGGAAACTGAAATCAAGCTGTTCTGAATGCAGCCTGAAAGCAGAAAAGACTTCTCATTCCAGGCTGGTAAGTGTAGGGTCTGCCTTAAGCTTCCACAGAAAATATCTCTTCTCCAGTTCAACCATCACACTGTTTTATGCATTTTCAAGGCCAAATTACGTTTGGCCTCCTCTAATATGGTTAATCTTGAATAGGGACCGGTATTGATAAGTGAGAGAAACAAAATTGAAAGTATTAATGATAGGACCGTGGTATTAAAAAAAAAAAAACAAAAACAAAAAAAAAAACCAAAAAAAACCCGGAAGTATGAAAACCTTAAAAAATTTTGATTAAAAACACTGCAAACACTGTCAAAATTTCCTCTGATAGTGTGAAACAACAAGGCTTCATTGATTAAACAAAACAGAGCTATTCTGGCACACACTAACTGGGGAATTAGCTTTGCATTTTTACAGGAAGGGAGTCTACAGCAACTAGAGATTCAGTGAAATGCTGTAGCAGGTGATAAGGGGGGAGGGAAGAAAAGAGCATATTTGAGGCTTCTACATGTTTATTGTATTTTCTAGATAATATTTAACATCCTTTCTAAGCAAGACTACTTCTATTCTTTGATTCAATCTTTATTACATTTTCTAGTAAAGTAGCCCTACCTTTTAAAAATCGTATCTAAAAAAGTCAAATAAATTTGAAATGTAAATCATCTTTATATACCACAAGTAAGATTAAGCTGCTAGAAATTACTTTCTGGACATAGCAAAAATCTTTGAGATACTCATCAAGATGTTTCGTAGTCCATCTGATTTACTTAAAGACCTAATCAACTTGCTTTGAAGTAAACCATAAATCACATGGATTGTTTATTTCCATTCCCTTCAACAACTAACAGGCATTTGAGAAATAATGATGATCAAACAGTCATATTTGAGGGCTCTGTTTTACTTTTTTTTCTTCTTTAAATTCAGCTCCAAAGGTGTAAACATCCGATCAAGCCAACTTCTCTTCAAATTCTCAGCTAGATTGAGCTTCTATTGGGAAGAAGTTATGCTAGGTAGACAGTCTGCTAGTACACTGTTAATTACATCGGCCAGCTCCTGAAGGTTTTTCATGCATGTTATGAAGCACACACTCCTGGCCAGTGTGTGCTTTTCAGTTATAACTGAATTATCTGAATGCTATTACAAACATTTCAAAAACATATTAGCAGCAAAACCTTAGGGAAATCACTATGTGATGAAGGGTTTTAGAAGGATGATTTACTATATAAAAGAAAGCTAATCACCATCAGACGGTGTATGTATTTTGCTGTTTATATATTTTTGTTAATTAAAAATACTAATTTCTGTCGTTCACACATATTATTGCATAACAAAGAGCAAGTGCCCAAGTCTTTTCAATCATATAAATCTCAATATATCAGAGGAACACCGCACTTGTGGCTTCTGACAAAAGTGCCGCTTGTTTTCATTTACTGCCCACTATCACATTAGCATTAAACTGCTTTGAAGCCTGTACTGTATTTAGCCTTTCATTTTTATGGAGGACACTAGCATTACTGAGGTGAGCTTTTATTTTCAGTCCTCAACTGACTCTAAATTGTCCTTGTTCACCTCATTCCATGCACACCAAATTTTGTCCTTTCAGCTATTTAAATTGTAAATGTTTCATGAATAAAAATGATGAATAATACAAGGGTGCACTATCTGAAAATCTGTTTAACATATGATTCAATTTCATAAGCATTCAACTCATAAATGCCATTCCATATGTTTTTCCTTTTTTTAAACAGCTTCTACAGATAAATAATGCTTACAATTTCAATCATACCTCTAATCTGATATTAAGCACCAAAACCCACACTTAAAATCCCACCACTTTTTGCTGACCACAGTAAAAAAACTTGAATTATTAATTCTTTGTGAGCTAACATTCCCCCTGTGCCATAGAGAAAAACTGGG
>JAOEHY010015984.1:0-32612 GCA_025447955.1 Psilopsiagon aurifrons | reverse complement strand
CAGTGCCTCACCACCCTTACAGTAAAGAATTTCTTCCTCATATCCAATCTAATCTTCCCCTGTTTAAGTTTGAACCCGTTACCCCTTGTCCTCTCACTACAGTCCCTAATGAAGAGTCCATCCCCCCTTCAGATACTGGAAGACTGCTATGAGGTCTCCATGCAGCCTTCTTTTCTCCAGGCTGAACAGCCCCAATTTTCTCATCCTATCTTCATATGGGAGGTGCTCCAGTCCCCTGATCATCCTCATGGCCTGACTGAGTTTAGATTTCTAGCTTTTTGTGCCATATAACAAACAGCATCTATGCCTGTGGGCAGCCTTTGCAAGAGCTTTGTTCTTGTGCTCTCTGACTCTTTTGTAACTGGGATGAGTTTTCTGAAGGCATTGTCTTGAAACCATACCAAAATGTCTTTGATTGCTCAGGAAAGATGGCGTGGCTTAACTCTAAGAGCTTGTAAAGACACTGCCCTCCTGTGCTGCAATTAGTGGCATGTTTCAGTAATAATCTCATCAGTTCAGCAGAACCACCACTGTTTCTTTGGCTTTCTGTGGTTACTTGGTGTGCAGTCGAGTCTATGCCCTAGTACAATGTTTTCTCTAGATAAAAATAGAGAGAGGGAGATGGAAAATGGAAATCTTTCTGGTCTGCAAAAAAATGGGATTGCCTAGTGTTTGACAGTGATAGACTTGTTTTTTTTGCAACTGCTTATATACTTTTGTCTATTCAACTGTGCTGCAATGTTTTCAATATTACCATCTTCTCCTAAGATGCTGCTGTTCCTGTCTTGAATGAATGATGTGTCTGGATTATGAATCTGATATTTTCTAAAAAGACCTTTGACCAAATACTTACAAGGATGAATTCCATATTTTCAATTTACTTGATTTAGTTTGTTCACTAATAAAATATAGGGTTTCTGTATTTTCATGTGTAGCTTTTCAAGATACTCATGTAAGTGACACTGCAGTTAAAAGAAGATTTTGATTTTGGAATACAAGATCAATACATCTTATGGTTTGCATTCAATATTATGCTTGGAGATGCACAGTAGTATTTCTTCAATAGTTATTATATAATTACATATTAAAACGTATTGTATTTTTTTTACTGGAATTTAAGGTAAATGCTTAGAGCGAACTCCCCAGTAAATATGAAGTGATGCAATTACTTGGGTCCTACCTTAGCTTATAATATTCAAATGGACATTTTTCATATCAATTTAGCTTAAGCATCTATGAGATGCCAGACTGTATCCTGTCAGTACCCTCAGAAAGCAGAGAAGATGCAAAGTCTTAAATGATAGTGTATGTGTTTTTGAAAGGAAACCTCTGCATTAGGTTTTCTGTTTGTATTTTAATCAATATTTGCATGTGCATATATTTAGATTCTAACTATACTAGATGCTAAGCATGTATTTCAATCATACACATAGCAGACATCAGTCTGTTCTGCTTTGTCACACTTGACAAAATGATTCATGTAATGAAAATGATAGAAGTTACAGTTTTCCATATCTGTATCGAAGGGATTTTCATTTTAATCATAAAATTTGAAAAGCTACTATTGCAAAGAATGCAGAAACCACACTGCTGTAACAGAGGGAAAAAGAGAGAAACAGTTGTTTACAACAGAAAGCTTTAACAGTCTACTTTTTTGCCTAAGGTCTCTTTCCACTGCAACTTACTGTAACTCACATTCAAGGTCGTTATTCCCTAATGAGATATTGAAATACCGTATTGATGACACTTACTGAAAGATTTTTCAGTTATCAATTTTTTTGCAATTAAAATAACTTACATTTGGAGAAGGGAATGTAAAATTATTTATAACAATCTGCTACAAAATCTCTAGGTGCTGCTTGGTGACAATTTCACTGAGAACATGGAAAAAATGTATTTATCATAAAAAGGTGGCACGTTAGTGTGGCTTACATTCTCATCTTACCAGCTGTTGTGCTTGTAGTCATTTCTGTTCTCGGCGTGTCTTGTTCTGTGTCCTTATTGCTGAGGACTTGCCTGCTCACCTGTGCTTCTTAATGCAGAATGGGTGAGAAGTATTGAATTTTACTGCTTATTTTCCTTGTGCAGCTTATGTAGAAAGATAATTTAAGAAAACAAAGAAACAAGTTGTACTGTGCCAGGAAAGAATTGTTTCATCCCTCTGAAGTAGGTTGATTTTTGTCTTTCTCCAGAAAAAGGTTGCTACAGCTGCTTCTTTAGGGTAAATTTATATTCCAGTGCCAAACCCCCTCCAGCCTCTAGTGTCAATGAGTGGGAATTGCTCACTGGAAACAACAGCTAAGGGCAGAAGTTACCCCTTTGGCTATATTGGTGGAGGCAGCTGTGGTCCTCTTCATTCCACAGTAGTATTAGGTCAGGTCAACTTTGGACTTTGGATTTTAGTATAATAAATTCCCTTCTGCTGCTGGGAAGCTGGAAGCTGTTGATGTCTTCAGTTTTGTTTACTGTTGCGCATGATAGTTCTGTCATTTGTGCTGATCTGTATTATACACTATTACTTTGAGTACTAAATGTGATGGCAGGGGGCTGGAGCTAGGTGAGTTTTTGCCTTCTAAGCCAAACCGTTATATGGTTCTATGAAATGTCTTTTACCCTGCTAACCTGAAAGGATGTTGAACTTCAATTCAAGATTATCCCTCACAAAAAGGGCATAATCACTCCATCACTACAGGAAAGACTACACTGCACAAAGTTCATTATATGTCTATATTAGGTATATAATCAGGGTATAAACTTTGCATTAAGTAATTGCCTGAAAGGAGGTATTTCTTTCTCCTATGCTACTATTGTTGTCTTTCAGTTTTGTACTTGTCTTCATGATTTCTGACACTGTTACTCTCTTTATAATACTACTACTTCCTCATTTTTAGAGTCAGTGCTTGAACTCACTTCTTTGAACTTCAGTTCTATTCATGGGATTTTAAGTACAAAACGTGTGAAAGCCCGTTCGCTTCAACATCTGAATTTCTGTGATGTGATGCTGCCTTAATTCAATGACAGAGTAACCCTGAACTGGGCTTCTTTACTCTCCATGCGGAGATTAAAGCATGTCCCCTGCCAAGAGTAATTTTGAGCAGGGGAAGAAAAGAATTAAAAGTTTAAAAGGTCTTTAAATGGCTTTTTCTCTAGTACATCAAATACCTGCAGTTGTGACATAGTTTGTAGTATGACTTAAAGACTAGTATTCATTTCTCTGGTTGCATTTTTCATTGCTGTTAAAGGCTGTTTAAATGGATCTAGAACAAGCATGTTTTTAATGAATAGCATACATTGTGTCCTATTCCAGGAAATGTTCAGCCAATCCTTCATTAAGTTTGCTGACATGTGACACCTAAGAATTATTCCAGTAAATAGTTGTTTCATTGGCATTATGATATTGAAGACGACACATGACAGCTATTCCACACTATCTGCTAATGCTGCCAACTGTACTGTAGCACTTATTTTTCATACCCCTGTTCTTATGAGGATGAATTTTGTGCATGTTTCTTCAGTGGTGCAGTTTGATAATATGCCAGAGTAAATTGGTGTCTAATCTGCATCATCCACTTGGCTCTTTGTGTGCTCCAGTCATACGGTGTTCAGATACAGGGAAGGTTTTCAGTAGAGTCAGAAGATACATGTTGGTAAAGTTCTTTGCCATAGGCAAAAATCATTATGACACGCTGTGTGTACACACCAAGAATTGCTGGTCTTGAATTCTTACTGCATTATTTTGTGTTCATGCTATTTCTTATGCTTCCAGTTTTTGAGAAATGAGAAATGCTGTTTAAGTGCACATAAAGTCTATAATTATTTTGTGTGTCATGAAGGCTTCCTCTTTTGAGTCTGCTGAATGATGTATACATTGAGTTAGAAGAAAACAGTTTGTTTTGATTGTTTCCATTCTTGCACGTTTGCCTCCCTTAGCTTACTTCCTCTCAGCATCACAAATTTTAACGTTTTTTGCATATAGTGCCATCATGAGTTTTAAATGTGCAGCAAACCTCCTTGTCATACATTTTGATACATTTCCTTTTGGTCTTGGACATCTCCTCTTCAGAAAATTTAGTATTTCACAAGATGTTTCTCTTGCAAGATTCAGGAAGGCTCATAAAAGTTGCCAGGAATCACTGTGCAATTCTCTAAACTCCAGTATACCACACAACTTGCAAGTCAGTGAGGAAAAACAGCAGTAATCACATGTTCCAGCTGCGTCATCTTGCTAAAACTTTGGGCAGCTTAAAGCATATTTGTACTCCTTTGTCACTAGGTGGCTTCCCACACTGCACAGTTCTGTTACTCCGTTAACCCAAGTTAGAACACTAGAATTTAATGCAATCTCCACTGTTCAAGTTCAGTTATGTGGGCAAAAGGTTGTGGAGGGGGAACAAGCTTGATTTTGTTTTGTGTAACTGTGGTGTGTAGTTTTTCCTTTAGTTTCAGGTGATTCCTTTCAGTGCTACATTCCTTATTATTTTGAAGACTGATTCAGATAACGAGACAGCTTTAACATACAGGAACCTGATTACAGGTCAGCACATGGAACTGTAAGGCTGTTTCCTGCCTGCCTCTTTGGCAGATGCATACATACAGCAGTGGTTTTGGATCACACAACAAGCTACATGTTCTAGTCTGGCTGAATGAGAAGAGATAATTTTGAAATTGCTTGCAATTTCATGTATCCATAATTCTGACATAAGTAAACTTTCTGAGGTTGGAGATAAATTCCTCCTTGTTGAAAAGAGCATTCATTTGCGTCCCTTTTAACGCCCACATACGTATTTCCTAAGGGAAATCTGGACAGAATCCTGAGAAACATTTTCTTCATTTCTCAGATTACAGTAAATACTGAGAAATAGCCTCATATGTCATACTTCAATTAATATTGTGTTGCCTTTAGTCCCAACTTTTCACATAAAAAAAGCCCAAAACTAGACAAGTAGTAGAGAAGTCATTGTCTTGGAAAAATATACTGTCTTACTGAATGTTACTATGAGAAATATCTGTGCTTTTGCGTACTCATTATTCTGGGGGGTTTAATGACCTATTTTAAACTGTTATGCAACTTAAGTGCTTCAAACAAAGTGCAAGTGTCTTTACTGATCATAAGCAGAATCTGATAACATTTAGTTGCCTAGTGTCAACCACCTCTTCTGCTAGTGGTGGTGTGACTTCTTAATTGTGACTAAAAATGAGACAGGATGTCAGATGGTCTGATTAAAGCATCTCTTGTGCCCTTTTAGCTCAAGGTAGAATTTCTTTTTGGAGTCCTAACAGGGGGAGGTGTTAAGGAATGTGTAAAAAGAAGAAATGGAATTAGGCGACAGCTTATGCTTGAATTTGTTCTTAGACTTCACCTAGAGAAAATTTTAATTGAAAAAATAGTTTCTATTGAATAAGATGGGTGAGCTTAAAAATCTATATAATTGCATAATCTATCAAAGAACATAAAGGCATCTTTTTATGGTGCTCTGGTTGACTTGTGTGATTTCATAAGACTTGAAAAATATGGGTGAATAGGGCATTTTAGCTGTGACTATCAGTACATGATGTAAGAGCAAATTCACTTAAGGTACCTTAAAAAAAAAAAAAACAACAATCAAAAAATGATTGAAAAGTTGAATATTAAGATAGTCTTTTGCAGGTAATGTAGTGGCATAGCAGTACTTGTATAACAAACAGTAGTTGTACAATTTTTTTCAGCTTGCCTGTAGCTGTTCTATTGAGGAGCATTGAGTGAGGCTTTTATAAATGTTCTGTATTCCCTTCTGTTCTGATATGTAGTAATAGCATGAGATGTATGGAAGGCTTCAATCAAATGAACACTGAATACTGTGTCCAGAAAATCAAGATCAGGTATTTCTCTGTATCTTCACGAACCATGTCGATAGTCTGTAAAACTCACGAAATTAAAAGCTGCTATCAGTGTCTTAAGTACTGTTCCTGAAGTGTTTTGTCAGTCTGATGGAGCTCATCGTTACATAAAACATCTTCACAAGCATGAAAGGTCTATATGGATTGAGCCTAAATGTGACAGTTATAGTCAACGGTGTAGTATTTAGCTCATGTGTATCATTACGTCAAGGGGGGACAGGTCCTAAGACCTCCATGTAATCTGTTTGTTTTTGTTTTTTTTTCTTTTGGATTTATTTCCATCTTCAGGGACTCATCTTGTTACCCTGTGCAGTAAGAAATATGAATCCAGATGAAATAGCCTATCCAACATTGCTTATGTGATTGAAAGTTTAACTTTGTGTGTGATTCCCATTATTTTCCTTTCTTGCATACACAACTACATGTCCGAAAGCTGGTGTTTCCTGTTGGCATATCTTTGCCAAGGAGTTGAGAAACTAGGCTGTCATGTTGGTGGGATTGTGTCAGTGTTACTTCAGACAGGATTCATCCTTACAGAGTTTAGTTGTCTGACTTTTTTGAGGTTCAGAGAGGTTTTTCTCTGCCATTGCTGTATTTGGTTTGATTTCACAAAAAAGAATGGAGAGTTGGTGGTAAGAAGTGAAAATTAATTTTCTTCATTTTTAACTTTTTTTGGTCATGATTAATTACAATGATTTATTACTCTCTGCAGAATTGCTGTTGGTTGCCCCTTCTTACGGAGATTTTCAGTCTATACATCAGGAACAGTTAGGGACTTTTAACTCTTTAATCTTTATCTTGAATATGCTGAATGAAGAAGAGAAAGATGCCTGAAAGAATGCTTTGTGCTACTAGGAATATTGCTAGGATCTTTCCCCCTGAAACCTTGTATCACCTACTGACGTGTTCATACATGTTTAGGTAAAGCACAAAACTTACTGTGAGATTAGCCTAAAATATACTTGCGTACTTGTCATTACCTTCTGCTTAAAATGTGCAAAATGCATTCTTAAGGCTTGTTTTCACAAATAAAAGTGCATGATAAACGTGAGGTCGCAATGTGCCCTTGTGGCAAAGGCAGCTGAGAGTCTCCTGCACTTCATACAGCAGAGCATCTCCAGCAGGCTGAGGGAGCTGATCCTTGCCCTCTGCTCAGCATGGTGAGACACTTGGAGTGTTGGGTCCAGTGCTGGGCTCTGCAGTACAAGAGAGACATAGAAAGAGCGGTGAAGGGCCATGAATGTCTTGGGGCATCTGACATGAGGAGAGACTGCGAGCTGGGACTGTTCAGCCAAGAGGAGTTCAGGCTCGGTGCGGCAGGGATCTTCTCAACCTAGTGTGCGAGGGAAGTGAAGGTGACAGAGTCGGGCTTTTCCCAGTGTTGCCCAGGGACAGGCTAAGAATTAATGGGCATAAATTGAAATACAAGAAATTTTATTTAAATGTAAGAAAAAGCTTTTTCACAGTAGAAGTGATTGAGCACTCTAACGGGCTGCCCAGAGAGGGTATGAAGTCTTCATCCGTAGTGTTATTTAAAAGCTGTATGGTCATGGTACTGAGCGACCTGCTTTAATTGCTCATGGTTGCAGTAGGGCTTGGACTAGATGATTTCCAGAAGTCCCTTCCCACCTCAGCCACTCTGTGATTCTCTGATTTTTAAGAAAACATAAACAGCTACAGAAAAACCCACAGGGACTTAGATACAAACACTATGAATGTTAGTACAGTTGCTTAATACTGGTAGAGACCTTCGCTCCAGAAGTAAGTGTTGTGGTTTGACGCGTTAAAAAGTAATACGCTAAATTAAGTGTTCCTGATCCCATGCAGAATGCATCCCTGTTTCCTTACTTAAAAGCATTTCCTGTGCAATCCTGTAGGCGTATTCAGCCTCAGGAAAGAGGAACTCTGTTTCCAAATTCCATGTCTGCTAGGCAGAGTGAAGTATTCCCACTGGAAATATACACCCCACGTTTCTGTGTCTGTAACTTAGCATGTTGAGTTTCATCAGCTTGGTTAACAAGAAGCCTTCAGTGCTTTTTCAACAAAAATCATTTTTCTAAATTCCTCCTGCTAAACATACTTTTTTTTTTTCCCTAAAGCAGCCATGTAGAACTTTGTTTTTAGAGTTCATATTCAAGACACCGGGTGAAAAGTAGAAAAGTAGGGGGTTAGCATTTTTTTTTTCTTAGGATTTTTCTTCAGGAATTCTGTTGATGTGTGTGGACTTTGTGAAAAGGAACTATTTAAGCAAAGGTCAAGTACAAAATTGTCACTCATCACATGCTTATCTAGCTTATTTTTAAACTAATACACAAGTGTCTAAGTATCACATGGTCTTTCTTGCATTGCAGACTGGTGCCAGACTTGATGTCTTTTCTGTTTTTAAGAGATGAATGTCTAGTGGTTTTTGTTTTCAGTGAGTATGTTTGTGAGCCATATATATCATATAATGTTGTTTTGCTTCTGAACTTTAGTCGTTTTGCAGAAGGTATATGGAGTTTCCCCATTTTAACTTGATATTAGGCTGAAAACTGCAGCTGGGGAATGTTTACTGAAGGGTTTGTTTAGTCATTCACATTCCTGTGTTCCAACAGTTTGTTTTAGATCGTTTGTTAAAGAGCTTGAAGAAGAACTCCCTTTACTGTTGGTGTAGAGTTTTTTTTTTCCCTGCAAGTCAGGTTTTTTAATATTTTTTTCCCTTTTCCAAAAGTATACATCAGTTACTTTTCTAAATAGTAGGTATGGGTAAATTAATATCTTAATTTGGTATAACTAGTCAAATGCATATTGAAACCTTTGTTTTTTGTTGTAGGAATACTTCTTTAGTAAAGTAAAATGTAACAACTTTCAAGATCTGGTTTTTAATTTATTACTTAGGTGAGAAATAGTCCAAGTGAAAGTTTTAAGTAATGGAGGAAAAATTTTATTACAGGTTAAGCTATTTATGTAACTATCATAATTTTTAGGAAAGTTCAGCTGTATAGTTCAGCACTGTTTAATGTATTAACTTAAACTCTGTAATTCGAAATAATGCAGTGATGTCTGCCTCTGTACTGAAGACCAAGCTAGTACAGGGTCTTTAGAACCAGCTAATATCTAACACACATTCTTCGAGAGTCCAACAACTGCTGAACGTATTGCAGAGCTTAAAATGGGAATTTTAATCATCAAACATAAATTAGCCCCTATTACTATATTATTGGTTCATTCTAGCATCTTACGTACCTTACAACTGTCGCTTCTTTCAGTGGAAAGTCTTTTAAGTTAGGCTGTGTTCTACTGTGGTATCTTCATTGTTCTTTCACAGTATTTCCTTTTCTGAATGTGACAGCTGTGGATTAGACTTAATTTTCTTATCCCTTGTTCTCTAAATGCAGTTCATTTGAACACAGTCTGTTTATAAACTGTCTTAAGTATCCAAAAATGCCGTCTGTTGGGAGACAGAATGGCATATGAGTATACAAATAATGCAGATAAAATAAGTAGGATTTCTTTCTTAGGACTTGTAGCTGAAAATTTGTTTGAATGTACCTTGTACAGGAAAAGATCCAAAAATGTTTATGATTGGAAAAATGCCCTCAACCTGCAACTGAATTTCATCTGCAAAACTGAGGTTATTCTTGCTGTCAAATGGTGCATAGGCTGCAGTGCTCTTTGGTATGCTGTGTGAAAATAACGCTGAAACACAACCAGATGAAGTAGGTCTGTTTGTATGTTGTATATTTGTGTAAGTAGAAATGCATCTGTATGAGAAAATGAGACCTGCTCTGTCTAATAACTATTAAAATGCTGGGAATGAGATTGGTTTTGTTTCTTTAGCTTTATTTCAGATTTCCTGGGTGTTTGTGTTTATTACAAAACCATTAATTTTTAGGACGTTCAGCTGCGTGGGTTGGTGCGGTTTATGATACCTTGAGATAAGAAAGAATAGGTAAGAAAGAAAGACTTGGTATTCTTTTTGATTTTCACAGAATCATCATGGAATGGTTTGGGTTGGAAGGAACCCTAAAGCTCATCTACTTCCAGATCTCCTGCCATGAGCAGGGACACCTTTCATTAAGATCTAGTTATCCACTAGACCAGGTTGCTCAAAGCCCTGTCCAGCTTGGCCTTGAACACTGCCAGGGATGGGGCATCTACAACTTCTCTAGGCAGCCTGTGCCAGTGTCTGACCACCCTCACAGTAAAGAACTTCTTCCTAATGTCTAATACAGATTTTAATAAAATGAATTTAACACAGAGCACTTACAAGACTTATATGAGAAGATGTTCTTAGCAAAGCTATAGGTGCCTAATTTATGTATATTCTTTTAAATAGAACTTACTGCTGTTTGTGTCTGAGCTAGTATTTCTATATCTAACTCCACTTAGAACTTTGGTTTCTGCTGTCCACTTATTCTTCTTTCTTTAGGATACTGTGCCCCATCCTTGTATTCTTTTATCCTGTGGAAGAGCATGATGCAAGTGGATACCTAATTGGGACAGAACTGATTATCTCTGTTGCCGTCTCTAAAATCACAGTGTTCTAAATTTTCTTTTTTCCCTGTGAACTCTTGGCTGGCTGTAGCTCCAAGAGCATCCTTGGAGTATTTTGTTCATGACTGGCCACCTGCTATCTGCTCAAAAAAATCTGCCATACCTGTTTCTTTTTGTTAGACTTCAAAGTACTGTGGTGTACTTATGGACAGTATATGAGATCACATTAGTATCACACTTTAAATGTGTTTGATAAAAAACTGAATGAAAATTACGAAATGTTAATACTCTTAGTGGTATCTTTCATTTAATGTTCTTCTGTGGCTCTCCTTGTGCAGGTGAGGCTTGGACCTTTTCTGCATTGATTTTTCATCTTCTAGCCTTGCTTACCTAGTCTAAATATCCTGTGGTGTTGCGAGCATGCTCTGATTCTCTGTGTGTCTCTTACACATATGTATGTGCACACTCATACATGTAGACGTGTAATCCTGGAGCGGTCTAAGTCTTTGGCTGTAGGAAGAAATAGTGTTCTTGTTGGGCTCCAACACCTCAAAGAGATGAGATCAGCTGTGGTGCTGCCTGTTCTGGTACTTGATCACTCTCACAGTAAAATACTTGTGTTGGTCTAATCACAGTATTGCAAGTTGTGTCTGTTGCATCTAATCCTATGGCCTTGAAATTCGCAAGAGCAGCCTGCCTTTGTTTTCACTGTGTGCTCCCATCAGCTGCTTTTAGACACCAGTAAGATCTCCTTATCATGACTGTGAGTAAGCTACTTCTCTCAGCCTGTGTGCCATGTGCCGGAGCCCCCTAACCATCTTGGTGTCTTTCTGTCTGCTTGTTAGTTACTTTATTTCAATGTCCATCTTGTTCCAGGGAGCTTAAAACTAGGCACAGCACTAAAGATTCAGTCTCACAAGTGCTAAACAAAGGACACTAATAATTTCAGTCTGTTGCTTTCATTCTTGAGAGTGCAGTCCAGTTGCACAGGCCATTGCATTCAACCTTCTTAAATGTTAAGGCCGTGCTGCTATACTGACTCATGTTGAATTTGTTGCCCACCTGGACCCCAAAGTCCTTATCCTCAAAGCTGCTTTCTAGCCAGTGGATTCCTTTCCCACTTGCATTTTTAGCTTGGGTTACACTATCCTAGATGTGGGGCTTCTTGCCATTGTTGAAATTCATAAGGTTTTTGTTATCCCGTTCTTACAGACTGTTGATACCCCTCTGAATAGCAACCTTGTTCTCCAGCATGTAAACTGCTCCCTGCACCTCCAGTTTGGAATTTGCTTCAGGTGCCTTACATCCCTTCATCCATGTTGTTAAATAAATGCAGGAAATGATATTGGCTGCAGCATCAGCCCCTGAGGAATACCTATGCTAACTAGCCACCTTGTCTGCTCATTCAGTCCATATCGCAGCAATTTGGCTTTAAGGATCCTCTGGGATACTGTGGCAAAGGTCTGCCTAAGGTCAAGTTACATGACCACGGGATCAGTCACATCTTTGTAGAAGGCAAGGTCAGGTCATGTCTTTCTCTTCAGCCTTACAAGGAAAATGTCATTTTAACCCATGTTTATAAAAGCGAATAAACATCTTGCAGTATGATGTCATCAACCTTATTTGTGAAAGCGTTTTTCTAGCGAAGTTATTGGGTGGTGCTTACTGAAGCAGATGGTAATGTTTCTTCCCATGTCCGTTCTTTGGGACTTTTCAACAGCCTATATGCAGCCAGTGCAAAACACCCATCGTCTAAAAGGTTGGGTCTTTTTAAGAGCTTTGTTAAAGTTGAAAACCCGTTTCAAGTCAGCCATTGTAAAGATAATGCTGGAGCCAGATGCAGCTGTGGAAATACGAAGAAAACTTCCATTGAAGTGTTGACTAAGGCTTGTAAACAACTGAATTGCTGAGCTACTTTGTGTTTTGTGTGTTCATTCCTTTTTATTGTTAAGTTTTGCTTTTGATGACTAGAGCTGCCTCTTGTGTATTTTCCAGCCTGTAATGCCTAGAAGGCTGTTTAGATCCTGAATCCTCAAGGGGTTCTGTGGCCTGGTTTTAATACTCTGATTTGTGCATTAAGTGCCTTTCTGGTTCTCTGTTAAATGACCAACCATAACTGAGTCATAATGGAGGTGACAAAAAGGAAAAGAAAAAGGATTTTTATCAATTTAAGTCTAACCAGATAAAAACTGTTTGTCTGTCTTTGTGCTGCACAAAAAGAAAAAAAGCGAGCTAACAAGTTACGGTTTTGGCAGAGCTGGCAGAAGTTGAACTGGAAAAGTTTCAGACTCACCACAGACTTGAGTAGTTAAAGAGGAAATCAAAGCATAAAGACACTGGCCAACTTAGCTTGGAAGAAAGTCAGACCGTTCCAGTCGCTGGTACATGAGGACACTGTGGGAGAGTTACAAGCACAATGGTCACTGAATGCAAGACGACCGGAAAAAGTTGAGAAAATGGCAGTGGAAAAAAATGAAATAGAAGAAAATTGCTGGGGAATCATTAGAAGGGGAGAATTTTGGAGAAGCAAAACAGATGGAGAAGTAGAGTATCACTAGTTAAAGTAACGAAAGGCTACTGTTCTGTTTTCTGGCACTATCACTGTGCCTTTAAATTCTTCAAAATACATATTTAAATAATAAAATTATACAATAATGAAAATAAAATAATTTATAAGTGTTAATGTGCCTAGTTTTTCAAAAGTAGGTACATTAACGTGCATTTTCTGTAAGAGCTACATCGGCAGTAAGGAAGATACATCCATGAAGATAATCTGACTGACTCAGCTCTTTGACTGTGTAAAGGGGATTAATTTGCTCTTGAAAATCCCCTTGGAGACTCCTAAAGGCAAAAATAAGGCCCCTGGTTAAAATTTCTTTTTTTAAAAGAAATCAGTCATTGGATTCTTATAGGAATAACCATGTAAGTCAGGTCATTAAATTGCTCAGAAAAATCTCAAGACAGATTTAGGATTGGGCAATTATGTTGAAATGTGTGCTCTTATTTCAAGTTGACAAAGTAATGCATAAAAAAGAGCATGTATTTGAAGCATGTATGTGTCTCTCTACTGCTGCACACACACTTTTTCCAGCAAGACTAACCAATTTATTACAAGATAGAGATGACATTTAAGAGCAATAGCGTAGTATTGCTTGTAGATAATGCTTTGATCCTTGTCCACATTGGAGCTTTTAACATTTCTACAGCTGCCACAACCAGTAGAACATTTTGGGGCTGAAAGCTTTGTGTAGACACAATCATTGGGAAGGGATTCTTTCTAGATCATAAATGGTGAGTTTGTTTTTTATTATGTGCTTACTGCCATTATTTTACCCAGACAATTCAGATCCACTTTCCCACAGACATTTTACAAATACTTATTTGGAAACTGTTCTGATGGCAATCTCAGATAAATTCTAATTTAAGCCTGATAGTTTCAGTGCTGCTGCAATGTAACTCCCCATTCCCTTCCTTTTTTTCCCCCTCTCCCCCTTCCCCCTCCCCGGATGTTTTGACCAGTACGAAAACAATACCTTTTATCCCAAGAATCTGTGTGGTACCTGCTGTATGTTACAGAATTAACTGCAGCCGAATGTTTCCTGTGAGATTTCACCACTCTGAAAAGGTCTGTCCCAAAAGTCATTCAGGAAGTAAAAACAATAGCTCTTATCACAGGCAGTGGTCTACTTTTCAGCCGTGTTTTCTGTATGGGTGATTCAGGAGCTGCTAATGTTGTGAAGGTGCATGGTAAATGTAATGTGTTTCTTATAGAAGGACACTTAATCCACACACACCCCCTTCTTTACTCTTCTCCTTCCACTCATGGAGATCTGCTGAGATGCTTCATTCCTGAAACAGAGCTTTAAATATGCTCATCATCTCTCCCCTGCTGCGTACAAGTCAGAGTTTTAATTTAATCTTAAGTATTTTGTTAAAAAACTTTGAAAGCTGAATTTTTTAAAACTTACTGAATTGTTCATTACTAGCCCAATTAGGTTTTGCAGCACATTTTGTAAAAGTTATGCTAACTCATCTGTCCCCAGTAGAATTCTTTAAATAAAATTATGCTATTTGATGTTTTAAATACTAAGGCATTTGTCAAGTCACAGCTCTCTAAAACTTTATAAATTAAAGCAAGCCTCTGAGAATCCTGTCCTCAGAGGTCATTTTCCAATGTTCGTGAATGCTGTTCATTAGGAGGGATCTGAGAATAAGTTACTTATGCATGCTGAAATAGTGGTGTTGGGGTGTTCTGCCACTGCATCTTTGGGATTAGCCGTGAGCAGATTTCTAAGAAAGTATCTTTTATATCTAAGGCATTTTGTGATGTCTTTATTTCTGCCACCTTCATTACTGCTATTTCACTGAGACCCAGTGTCATCATCTTCCAAATATTGTTTCTTTTTATGAAGTGCTGAAAGGATTGATTACTTGCAGGTACAATGTCGTGGCATTTTCTGCTCTGTGCATCCACAGAACCTAATTTATCTGCCTGTGCTGTTTCAACTGAGTCACTTTCTTGATGTTAATGACTGTCATGCTCTGTCCCCAAAACTGTGGTCTGTGTAGCCAAGCAGTTATTCGGAAATGACTCTAAAATAATTTATGCCAATATGAATCACAGAGCTTTAGTTTGAATTGCAGAGAGAAAATGATTGCAGTTTCCAGTAAGCACCTAGCAATGCACTGGTTTGGGTCAAGGTGGGGAACACAGATCTGTGCAGCTTAGCTGTGGAACATTTTACCTTGTCATACAAATTTTGAATGCCTGAATTAAGTAACTGAAGCTGTTGTAGAACTTTATGGGCAGAATAATTAATCCAGAAGTTCTTTAGACAAATGCTGAAAAGTACCACTGATGCGCTTGATTTTGATGATGTTAAATCGTTTGCCTTAAAGTGAGCAAGTTAAACGTATGATGACATAACTACATAGCTGTGACCTTTGAATTACCTGCACTTGACCATAGGAATTCAGTTTCACAAATGCAAATATTTAAAGTACAAAATTAAATCATATTGTGGCTTATCAAACTAATCGAGCTACTGAGCTGCCTTCTCTCCAGATTCCTTTTGATTAGTAATTAGTGAGACATTACCAAATAAAACACAGGTTTCAAAGGTCTATAGAAGAACAAAATTATAATGTACTTTGTTCCCATTTTGCTGAGCCTGGGATGCGTAATTAAAAATAGCATACCATAGTTGCATTCTACCTTGAGAAGAATGTGTGCAGTCCCATACACTATAGAACATAGAATCATTTAAGTCCAGCCATTAATCTAGCACTGCCAAGTCCACCAGTAAACTATGACCGTAAGTGCCACATCTGCATGTCTCTTAAATACCTCCAGGGATGGTGACTGAACCACTTCCTTAGGCAGCCTTTTCCAATGCTTGACAACCCTTTCAGTGAAGAAATTTAACCTAAACTTCCCTCTGTGCAACTTGACGCCTTTTCCTCTCATCCCGTTGCTTGTTACTTGAGAGAAGAGACCAACACTCGCCATGCTACAGCCTCCTTTGAGGTAGTTGTTGAGTGTGACAAGGTCTCCCTTGAGGCTCCTTTCCTCCAAACTGAGCAACCCCAGTTCCCTCAGCTGCTCCTCATAAGACTTGTGCTAACACACTTAGCGCCTCAATGTCTTTCTTGTAGTGAGGGGCCCAAAACAGAACGCAGGATTTGATGTGCTGCCTCACCAGTGCAGGGGGACAGTTGCTGCCCTATTCTTGTGTAGTGTTTCTTGAAAGGTCATCCTATCTTCTGCTGAAACTTCTTAGAGAGGCTTTCTTTTTTTTTTTTCTCTTTTCCCCAAGCAGTTTTTAAAATAGTTGGCTACAAAGGTAATTTCAGAGAAGTCCTGTTTCCATTATATAGAAAATGTTGTAACATCAAGTGCATCTGTGTAGCATAGCCCCTGTGGCTATTGTCCAAGCTCAGTATGAGCAAGCTGGGATACTCGAAACAGTATTTCTGTAATAATGTGGTTTGACTGCTTAAACTGACGAGCCTTGATGAGAAATAGCTTGCCATCGTTTCTGAAGTATTTTAAATCCTGGCTGTTTTTAAAGTAAAAAGAAAACCTCTCATGCCCCAAATTTTTAGAGGGAAATTTTCTTCCCTGTCATAGTGGGCTGGAAAACTTCATTTTAAAATGTGGAAACTTGAAGCAAAAGAACAGTTTCCTGAAAACAAATGAGGTGTAATAGGCATGGATTTTTATTTTTTTTTTTTCTGTAAACCACTTTTTTTTTTTTTTCCTGATCCACTGTAGTTCTTTGACAGAAATAAGAAATTTTTGAAGTACAAAGTGGAATACATAGAGGTGAAATGCTCAGAAATATTCGTGGAATATAACTTTACAAGTGTAGCATGATTTTTAACTGTAATATAGTATAAATGCTGTTGTTAGGTTTATGAACCTTTGTATGCTACTGAGAAAAATACCTGCAGAATTCTAGCTCTTGTTTACTAAGTTGTGGCTGGTATCCATCTCCTTTTCATCTACTGGCGGTGTATATTTCTGGTGTTTGTTTTGGTCAGCCTAGCCTGCAAAGGGAGTTTCCTCTTTACTCATGCTACAGAGCATTTGTAATCAAGCAGTTTTGATAAAAAGTATCCTACAAAAGCGTGCAACTCTTCTGCAAACTGTATTTTGAAACAAGCAAATCGTACTCCCCTTTCAGGAAAACTGCAGTTTACTAATACAACTTATTCTTGTGCTGGAATTATTGAGGCCCTCCAAGAAAGTCAGACGGTGGGTGCAGAGAGATGGTGTGGGTGACTGAGCAGTCTTTCTATATGTGTGCTGATGTGATGTTACAGTGATGCTAGGAGCACTGCATTATTGGCAGAATTCAAGTTTTTTTTGTTTGGTTTATTTTGTTTTGAATAGGGCAATCTTCATAAAATCTTGTATTTGTGTACTAGTAGGATCTCATAAGGGCAGATATTAGTGTTTAGTCTGAAATGATGTTTTGTTTCTGCAAATTTCTGATTTCGGAGAAAACCACCTTAGGACTGGGTTTTGGTTGGGTTTATTTGCTGTTGTTTTGTTTGGTTGGGATTTTTGTGTGTGTGGCTGGGCTTTGTGTGGTTGGTTGGCTTTTCTTTTGTTGCTAGCTCATGAGATTAATACCAAGCAAGAATTTACTGGATTATTCTGGAAATCAAGGAGGCAGTCCCACCTCCCTTCCCTAGAATGAACCACCTGCAGAGCAGTAGGGATCTTCTGTCATATGACAGTGTTGCAGCTCTTCCACTCTTGCATCTTGCTCACAGATGTCTGCTCTTGGTCAGTCACATCAAATGTGAGTGACTAGCACACTAATGGCACATCACTGTCTGCTGTAATTCAGCAGTGTTCTGATCCTTGAATGAAAGATATTTTAAACTTTTCGTATCTCAGGGTGGAATCCTGTCTGTCTTCACTAAACTTAGTGGCACAAGTCCTGTTAAGAGGAACCAGGATTTTGCTCCTCATTGCCTGCACTCTCATTCTCATCTGCTGCTGAAATCCTCTCATTAGTCCCACTGAAGGAAAGTCTTTATTTGTCTGCTGTGTCATAAGTATTCTTACTCATAATTAGTTCCATCTGTGAGGAGTAGCCTTTCATGTTAACTGTGTGTTCTATGAGGAATATTACTGTTTTTAAAATGAAGAGTCTGCTTAATCGAATGCACAACATGAGCACATACTAGCTAAACAATGCAAAGACCACTGTTTCCTATGTCTACAACAGAATATCAGGCACTTGACCAAAATGTTGATGACATTCAGTTTGGTAACATGTTCAGAAAGTTTTTAATTAGCCACACGGTAGTGATTAATCTGTGGATAATGTTTTACCCTGCTGTGAAATAGTTCTGTTATTGCGCACATACCTGATTAAAGGTTAATAAAAGCAAAAGGTTAATAATTCAAAGTACCTTAATCAGTTCAGTATGTTGGAAGACCAGGAGTTAGTGGATTTTCTTCTGGAATCACTACAAAATTTATTCAAAGCATGTTGGTAATTACAGTCACAAAGGCCATTAATAATTGTTTCTTTAAGTGTCTGTATTTTTTCTGTGCAAAAACACTTTGACCTGTGTTCATACAATCTAACGCTTACAAACTAACTTTAAATACTTGAAGGTTTCCAGCTTAACACAAAGCAAATGCTCCTTCACAACTATTAGCATGTTGGCTTTTTAGTCCCATATATTTTTAGCATGAGCTGTGATAAAGGCTGGTTTTTAAGGAGAGCTTTACCTACTGGCCTGGTTTTAGATGACCTATTTGCTGGTGAAATGCTGCTTAGTAAGAGGCAATGTTCAGGTTCTCAGAGTTCCCAACAGCCTTTTTCCACTTGATTGTCTGTGGTCTGAGAATGTGGCAGCATGGACATATGAATAATTTGTTATGCTGGAAACTTGGATTAGAGGCTGATTTACTCGGGGAAAAAAACGCTACAGATACTTTATCCTTATGGTTTGACTTAAATTTATGTTTTCAAGAATAGATAATTCTCAAATCTGTGAAAAGTGGTTAGTTTGGCATTTTTTAAAAGCATTTGAAATCTTTATCATTTTGTGAGTCAGTTGTAGCCCAAAATATTTTTTTTCCCCATGTTGTAATTAACAAATATGGAACTAACAAATAGGATTTAAAAGTTTTGTCTCTTTTGGATCAATCTAAAATTGATCCTTTTCAACGTTATATCAAAGTCTGACTCATCTTTGCTTTATGTAATCTCTTTAAATACCAGGAAGAAAACCTAACCAATGACTAGATTACTTTGGTATTCCACAGTATTTTTATTCTATAGTAGGAATAAGTTAATTGGGGCAATAAAACTTGAGAGAGAAAGAAGTCTGTATCCAAATCCCAACTTTCAGCTGGTACCCCAGAATAAGTCAATAACCCTCTAAAGTTGTACTTAAAGACTGTAGTAATAAAGCTCTTAGAACCATTCACCCATAGTATTGTGAATATTTGGAGAATATCTTCCCCCTCTGTTCTCATGCTTCTTGCTGCATGTTTCCATTGTCTCTTTGTGAACCAGCGTATTGCAGTACCAGAGAAAAACTGCTGTTAACATGGTTTTTCATGTAGCCCAGAACGTAGTTTAATGAACATTTGTCCAGGAAGCAACTGAAGATGCAGGAGAAACTGTTTTACTAGAAACTAGGTCTTGTAAGAAAGGAACATTGGTTTAAGTTATGAAACTTATCTTCAAGGTTTGGAGATTAATAATATCAGCATTTATTGCTGTGCTTAGTCCTTAGTACTCTTGCTGTAGGGTTTTTCAAATACAAGCATCCAAATACAGAGCAAAATATTTTTTGGAGAAAGTATCTGTGGGTCAGCCTATGTATGACAAGTACTTACTTTTCTTCATTCTCTCCTTATCTAAATGCTAGAGGATTGCCATCTGCGTGGCTGATGAAAATGCCAACTTGCAGTATTCCTGCTTGATCACTCAGCAACTGTGGTGCACTAACCAACACCTTACATTAGTGATCTTATGAGCTGGCTGGTAACTACAGCATGGGCTTTGGCTGGGCTGTCTGTGAGGTGCTCTTGTGAAGGGATTGGAGTTTGCCTGCAGTGTTTTGCCATCCTAGCATTTTCTTTTAACACTTTGCAGACCTGTGTAAGGGTTGTTGGGGACTCTGAGAGGAGAGGCTGGGGCTGCCCCATGCTGGGTATGGCTACGGTTTAGATGTGTGTAGAGGAGTGAAGGGTGAAGGAGTGAGGCTGGGGCTGCCCCATGCTGGTTATGGCTACGGTTTAGACGTGTGTAGAGGAGTGAGGGGTGAAGGAGTGAAGCTAAGCCTGGATAGAATTAGAGAAACGGCTTTGGTTAAGTATTGATCTCTTTGTCTCCAACTTATCTGAATTTGTAGTTAGTCTTTTTAATTTTGGTTGGCAATCAGTGAGTTTTCCCTAACGTGAGTCCATTTTGCCCATGGCAGTAATTTGGTGCATCATCTCCTCAACTCTGTCTAGACCTGTGAGGTCCCTTATTCCCCTTCTGCCTGTTTGCTGACCTTGTCCTGCTGAGAGGGAGGGAATCTGGCTGCTAGCCCCCCTTACCTAAGGCGAGTTTACTATTGCTCTTTAAAACATGACACCAGCCATCACTGATCACAATGCTATTTTTGTTTAGCTCTGTGAAAGAAAGCTAGTTTAGCTTAGTAAGTGATGTAGAGGGGAAGCTTGCTTCCAAATGAAGTGTTGGGTTGAATGAAGAGTTGTACTTTAAAAGCAAACAAAACAAAATTAGGAAAGAAAGAAAAGGAAAAGAATTACAAAAGACAGAGACCTGCTTTGCAGCCCTGCAAGAACTGAACAAGTTTGGAAGAGTCGGGGTGGGAAGCAGGGACAGAAATGAGTATGAGGAAAAGCCCTTTGTGACGTGCTTTAGAATGTCAGTGACCTAGTAGAAGACATTTTAGTTTGGTAAACAGGTTACACAGAAAACGTATCAACCAGTTACCTGCTTATACTCTCTTGATTTCAAATGCTACGCTTTTAAACGTGCTTTAGGTCTTGAACAATGAATGGCTTGTGATTAGCGGAAGAAAGGTAACATACAAATATGATTTCATATCTGATGAATATTTTGACTTTGGGTGGGAATGAATTGTTTATTTGGAGGAGGTTATAAAGGTTCAAACTTATGGTGTTTTTTTTAGTAAATGATTGTATATTTTACTGAATGGCAGATTATTTTGCTTAATGGCAGCTTATTTCGCATACCTTTCTAGTTCTTAACAGCCTCATTGCTGCAGTCAAGTTGCCTTTTAGTTTTCTGGTCTAAAATGGGTGCTAAAATCTGATGTTTGGGTCTGATAAGCAGGAGAAATAATATATATCCAATCTAGCAGAGAGAGTCCACTCTCTAGGTGTCTTCTGGCAGAAAGTAAGGTTGTGCTGCTAGAGAAGGTCTTGGTGCCAAGGTGATGTGCAGGAGCAGAAGGGCACTGCTTGTGCAAACAGGGTATAACTAACATGTGAGGGGAATCTTTATGAAGGAAAAACTTTACTGTTTGCAAGGCAATTACCTAGTCGTGGAGCTGCCAGGCATCATAATAGGAGACAAGATATATTCAAGTAGTAAGCACAAATCTTGTATCTGGTAACTTTCTAGTTGGTTTTCATTATGTTATGAGCCAAATGAAAGAAGCAAAAAATAACCCAAGTATGTTTTGAAAAAAAACGCACACTATTTTAAAAATCTGATTATTAATAGAAAAGCTCATTTTTCCAAAGGTACTTAATAAATATATCTGGGCAAATAAGGGCTTTCTTGGCTGGAAACTGAGTATTTTTGTTTTCAAAACAGGTGTCTCAATGCATGTACCTACTGCAAAACTAAGCATGCCAGAGGAGATCTAGCAAGTTACCCAGTGGAAGAACTAGTAAACAGAGCAAAACAGTCCTTTCAAGGTAAGGATTTTATCCCTACAATAAAAGTCAGCCTCTGAATTGTACCAGGTCTTATTTTCACACATAATGATTGTGATACAATATGGAAATACATGTATGGCCATACTCTTAATAGTTATAACTGTGTCTGGTGGTGCGTTTGCAGTAAAAAGCCACACTAACGTTATGTTGTGCACCCCTGTTTACAAAATGTAGTTCTACCATAAGGAGTGTTTCATTTGATTTCAGGCTCAAATGAAGTTCCATGCTTGTTTTTTTGGTGATGATGGGCAAACAGTGGTATTTGGTCACTTACTGTATCTCTGGTTTCTTAAAAGGGAGCACTTCTCTTTTACTCAAGGATAAAAGTCGGTTTCATGAACTAGCATTCTTGAAACCCTGTTTAACGACACACTTTTTTTTCTGGTAATGGATTTCCTGGAGGTCTGGAATGTTTATGAGAGCCATACAAAGCTTATCAGCTTTTAAGCTCAATAGGATAATGTCACATGGCACATGGATACAATAAAATATCAGAAGTTTTTCCTAAAGTACACTATTCTGCGCCAGTTTCTGCCTAAACTTCTTGTATGTCTGGTAATTATGATAGCTTTCTTGTGCCTTAATTGTTGTTCTTTTTATCTACATTCTGACGGTGTTTCAAAAATACAGATTTCCAAATAATGCTAGTATTTGTTTGTGATGCAATCTCTATGAAGGCATGGGTATAGGGTTTATTTTGTATGTGTGCCATGTGTGAAAGATAAAATGCATATTTAATAAAATACTGAGGCATTTCTGATGTGTCATCTCATTGCATTTTTGTATCAAATACTTTGCTATTTTAAAAATAGAGCAATAAATATGATGTGATTTCACAGCCTCTGTGTATGTATGAGCAGTAAATGCATTGGGTTTCACTTAAAGCTGTGAGTGTTGCAACTGTTCTAGTAAGAAGTAGGTCTCCGATGACTCAGTGTGATTTTAAATCCATCCTCATTTAGGGATCTTTAATGAGCCTTATTTAGGTCAGTGATGAATTTCTGCTCTTCCTATCAGTAGTATGAAAGGAAGAGTCCTTTTCCTAATCCAAGTCCATGTTCACAAATTCTAAGTTCTGTGCTGTCCACACAGAAAGCTGTTACTTAAGGCTGTAAATGCCTTTTTCTTTTGCATTTGTGAAAAGCTAAGCTCCTCTCTCTTCTTCCATAAAGCCTATCTGTAATTACCGCAAAATTTCTCCTGTTAACTTAGGTTTGTACAGTTAATGCTGTTGTTGCTGTGAATTGAATTGTCTTGTTATGATAGACAGGAATGCTGTCATGTCTCAAATTTCTTGTTTTAAAAGGACAGATTTCTAAAACCTGCATGCATATGATGAAGTGGTCAGTAACTGCAACACAAGATGTATAAATATTTTTGTTATTTTGGTGGAGAAGCAGTCCAGGAAAAGTATTTCAGAAGGTAGAAGGTTTCAGTAGTTTGAGACAGGTGATTTGGAAGTTGATAGGTGGTTACTGTGCCAAAAAAAGCTGTCATTTGATGGTTATGGTTGTTATAATGCAGTAATTATTAGGTGCAGGTAGGTGCCTGCTTATAACAAGAGACGTAGGTAGAAAAGAAATATTGCATTCTTTTCTTTCATCCAGGTATAACTCTGAAGTACTTTTATAATGTGAGCAGCACAAGAATAGTGTTATTCTGGTATCACTGTATACCTCTTGAAATCTTCTGAAGAAACTGAGCAATTCAGCAAGGCACTATGATGAAATGAAGGAATGGGCAAGTGAGTCAGGATTATGGTCTTAGGTTAGCTATTTAAACTTTATTTAGGTATATTGCATGTGTGGGAAAAAAATCAGACTTCTCTGTCCTGTTACAGCTGTATTTACATGCATATAGTCCACATCAACATAAAGATGTGTTTGCTTAATATAGCAAGAAAGAAAATTTGAGTTTTGTTTGTCTTTGCAGACAAGAAATGTGAAATTTTGGAAAGTATTTTGAACTTTTAAGTATTGTACATTTGGACTGAAAATTCAGTAATTCAATTCTTCTGTTGTACTGTGGCCTTTATTATAAATATTGACTCTTTCAAAATAACTTGATTTCTAATGGAAAAACTTGCCCTTAAGCTATCGTTTTGAAATTTCTTGAAGAAATGCTATGACGTGTCTCACAGCAGGCATCTCCAGGGAGTTCTATTCTTGTTTGGCCTTATGCTACTACCTCTGTTCGAGGACATAAGGAAAGAAGCAAGTACTGAGTTGTAAAATGACAGGGTTTGCCTCCAGCTTTCACATACTGAGGCACAAAATGTATGAGAGGATTTATTACTGCCAGCTTGCTGCAGCTGGACTGCAGAAACTTCATCAGTCCAGTGAAAGATTTAAGCAATTCCAAGTCATTATTAGAGTTTTTGCTAAGTTATTGAGCCACAGTCTCTTCAACAATCACTTCTGTTTTCTCACGAGACTTGTTGCTGAAGCTCTAGTGAAAAATACAAAGAGGTACAGATGTGTGATGAAATGTTTTTCTAGTTTGGAATTAGTCTTGGGAGAACTGAGGTGTCTTAGAAGAGCAGCAGCAAAGCAGTATGTGATGATTTTGTATAAGTGCATGATCAAGTCATGTAAGAAAAGAGAGACTGATATCATTTGCAGTGTTTTTTGGGAATATATGTTCTTACAGTATACAGCGATAGGCCCCAAAGGTGGAATGTTTCAGTGGTTGCAACACACTGAAAATTAATCAGAAGAGCTGTGTTTAAGGACATCTTGTTACAGGTCCTTCATTCTCAGCACAAAAAAGTTCTCTAAAATGCTTTATTCAAGTGATCATACTTTGATAAGATTGCAGCTGTCATCTAGAAATGGTATTTCTAGCAGCTGTGTGTTGCCAGCACAGGCTTTTGTGTTGTGATCAGATAACTCCGAATTTTTTTTTCAGTCACTTCTGTACTGCAGTCTCTGTGTAGGCTGTCTCTATGTAGAAAGTCTTTCCAAGCTGTAGAATATACTGCATTACTTGGCTGCAAGCTATTTCAAGTAGTCAGTGGACCAGTCTTGGACTGCTAATAATGTGGTACATCATAAAATACCTGTGACATGGCAGCTGTATGGTGGTGCCTGGCAGCCATCACTCTTTGATGATTGTCTCCAAGATGGCTTCTGAAGATTTTTTGAAAATCTTAGGCCTTTCAGTCTAAATTTTGCTTTATGACTTTATTTAGCTACTGTTTTTTGAGTTTTGCATACGTTCTACAGGTAAGTAGGTGTTTGCTTCAGTATATTTTAGGGTACGAACATTTACCTTTTGGTGTTTAAAGTGTAGTTTAAAATATTTAGCTTTTTAAAAGCAAAATGCGGTAGTCTGCTGAGAGTGATAACTAGATGACAGCAGATGACAAAGCTGTAATAATTTACTTGGGTGTTCAGATTGTGTAAGCATCACTTGATTTAAATCAAATGATTAAAAAGAGATGTCTGAGATCATCATGACTGAACAGATACAAGCCTGTATCTTGTACTTTTCCAGCCTCTGAAACAGTTTTTTTTTTCTTTTTGATTTTTAATATAATTCAATATAACGTGCACAAAACCTAAGTGTGCTGCAGATTCCTATTACATGCTTTGTACATTCATAATGCATTGGACTAAGTGTTAAGATCTACTGAATGGAGTTTGTTTGCATACTTCGCGTGGGTTATGTCTCCTGTCTGATCTCCATAGTAGTTTTGAAATTACCACTGACATAAATTTTAATAATTCACAAAATTTCTTTGAAGAAAATAATCTATCTGAAGTTGCAAGTGGACGAATGAGGCTTTTGCTGGTTTCAACTTTGATGTTTTTTCTGTAAATTTCAACTTGTGGTAAGTAGTTGTATGATTTTTTTACATGTCCAGCCTTGTCAAATCACATTATATGGCAGACTTCTGTAAGACGGGTAGCAAAAGAAAAATTATTGCAAAATATAGTAAAGTGATCTTTGAGTACAGAACAAATATCTACTGTAAGGTTGATTATTCTAAGAGGCTTTCTGCAGCTGATAGTACAGCACTTTCTTTGTGTCATCAATTTAGTAGTATGCTTTTTTCAAAATTTGCTGTATCACGTTCAGTGCTGTATTTTAGGGAATTGCATTTGCAGTTATGAGAGAGGTCTTTCTTTCCTTCCCAAAGCTGCTTTCTGTATAACAGTGTGGTTTTGCTTAGTATATGAAGTGGAAGGCTGGGGTTAGCTGCCATTGGTGAACAGTATTCCAAGGAGACACAAAAGTAAAGCAAGCCTGAGCTTTGAATGTTGTGTGGAGTTTTGTCCTGGGATGGCTTTGGCTAAATTGCAAGACTTCAGAAAGATTTTTTTTTCTTAAATGGGATTTTGATGACCATAAAAAGATACGTCACTGATAATGCTACTTGGTGATTTGTAAACCCAACATACTATGAGAGATTTTCTGGGCAAAGATAGTACTTCATATTGCAAACTTTTGCTGATCAGGAAACTAAGTTAAAGATAGAAGTAAGAAGTAGTTTTATGGAAGTGGCTGTGACTTCATTCTAGTTTAGAATTAAAATCTTATGGATGTACCAGTACAAAATTTTATTTCTTCACCATTGCATGTTGTTGCAGATGGCAGGGAATATACTGCTATTAAAATATACACTGTATAATTACTACTATATTAGCTTATTTTATGGTAGCGACCAGGGAGCTCAAATGAAAGTCAAATCCTTTTGGGAAGCATTGTTCTTGTATCCTCAAAGCTATGTGGAACACGTGCTTCTGGATGAACAGTTGCAGTGGCAAAATATAATTTATATTTATTCCATTATTTGCATGATGGTTCACTGGTGTTCGTGGTGTTGAATTCTGAATAACACTTCTGTTTAGGCAATCATGGACAAAATGCAGCATTGCAAAGCAGAGGACCCATCTAAATGAAGATTCTGAGTCTCAACTTTCATTGTACATCTTTATAATTATCCCTCATAGATTTTGAAGTGTTGAGAGGTTAAAGGGTACTAAATATTCATCTCTCTACAAATATTACTGTAGACAGATTTTTATGCAGGATTGAAATTCCATAATGTGACTGGTTTCCAGAGCTTTTCAGATCACGGTGAGCTTTGCTAAGGATCGTCGGGTTTAGTAGTTCCGATGAGGTGTTGTCAAGACATTGCTTTATTAATTGGTAATTATTTTTCCTTCTGCAAAATTCCCAGTAAGCTGTCTGTATTTTCTCAGAGTACCTGCCATTCATGAAAGGACAAGTATTAAGTGTCAGCAGTGTTTTCAGTTTCCTGTTAATTGTCAGAAACAGTACCAAATTGAGGTGCTTAGGCTACATCTTCTCAGTAGTGGATTTGGTCTTTAAACATGCTGAGAGGTAATGGATGCCTAGTCACCCAGACGGAGAGTGTGCCCAGCGTGTTTCCAAGACTTTAGACGGCAGTTGTTGAATATGGAGGTCATGCCTTGATGCGAGATAAGCAGTTACTTGGAGTTTGGACACAGTGAAAAGGCTGTCTTGTTTTTTTCAATAGTCTTTGTTAATGATCTCCAGCATGTCCCAGGAAAGCTTTCTTAAGTAATCTTAATTCCTTGCTCACTAATATTTTTACTCTCCTAGTGTCAGTGTTCTGACTTAAGTGTATGCATGTATTAGACCCACAGTATTGTTTTCTTCTGTAGCATAACAGCATTGTCAGAAGTCAAGCATTATCTCAGGCTTATTTATCCTAAGTTTTACTCAGCAATTTCTGCAACAGTTCTGAAAAAAAAGCTATCTCTTGTTCCATTCTAGCCATGTGATGAAGAGAGTTTGTTGAGAAACCTGCTGGATAACAAATTCAATACACAAAAAGTGCGCTGGTGCTACCCACTGATGCTTGGGAACCGAGTTGCCTTTGTTCATGTGCACTCAAGTCTTGACTTGTGCAGACTGATACTTGATGTTGATTTTGTGGCTGTCAGTTAATTTGTGTTGCAGTTATGCTTAAAAATACATGGAAACTACCTGAAATTGAGACTACGCTGTATGGGTCAAACACATAGTCAAAGACTAGGTCTGTTGTAAGGGTAGATGGTGGTCTGCTTTGTGGTAGACAGAAAGGGAAAGAAAACCTTGTCACTATATGCGTATTGTTAAATACCAAGAAAAATGAAACTGCATCATGCTAATGGCAGACAGCTGATCAATTACTTGGATTAGAGCAACATGCCTTTTGGAATTGTTGTTTTGTTGTGGTTTTTAAAATTCATTTGCCTTTTGGAAAGGATGGGAAATCTGCTTTGTATAGAACTGAAATATATTTGCTTGTTGCTTGGTTGTTCTCGGAATAAAGCTATTTGTTTCATTTGGGTCAAATTAAATATTTAGATCAACTTGAATGTTTTGTTTAGTTTTCAAAGTACCCACTGCCTTTAAAAAGACAGGTCAACTCAAAACCAAACATAGCATTTGAGTGGGGTGATTTTATTTCTTTTTTCTTTTTGAAGGGAATGGCTTACTATGTAAAATGCTGACAGTGAAACGTTTCACTTTCATTCCATGTGAAATACTTCACCATTTTTAAATTTAAAATATTCTTTCCTTTTGAAAGTTTGATGGTTTCAATACAGACATGGTGCTTGTTCTCAAAAGCTGTAAGCTAACCTTTAGCAAGTGTATGTTTCTGTTCAGCAAAAGCAGCTTTAGAAAAGCAGTTTTTAGTAGTATTTACCACTCGTTGCCCAAGGCAGCATAACAAAAAGCTGCATATGCAGTTAAGAACGTTAAGCTCAAGGCACTTTTTCATGCTGTGTCCTTTATAGCAAAAAAGAAGCAAAGATAAAGGCAGGTTTTACCTATAAATGCAGATGATATCTTCTTTTTTTCATTTTTTTTTTTTTTTTTTTTGGTGTGTGGTTTTAGCTACGCTGAAGAAAGCTTGAGAGTGAAAAAGCAAATGTTAGTATGCTTAACACACCTCCAAAATGGATCGCACATGCCAAACAGTGCAGTTTTCATGTAAGGTGAAATGTAATGAAAAAACTTTGAAACTTCAGTGCTGTTTCTTCTGTTGTCCCATACTTCACACTGCATGTAACTGCATAAAAACCTCAGAAGGAAAATAGCTCATAATAAATACCTGATAAAAAAATGATATGCTGCAGGTGTAGCATATATTTGCCTTCTACCTGCTCTCTTTTGCCAGCCAGATTGACCTTGTAAGAGTATGAAGTCCCTGCTGTTATAATTAGTCTTAAACTGTCTATGGAATGCTTTTCTACTGGAATAGACAAATTCTCAAAATGATGTATTTTTGACAGGGATATATTGAATTCAACAACAAAGTTTTATAGAAAAAGCATTGTATAATGTAATGCTTGAATCTTTTTTCCAAAAATGCTTTTTCTGATTTATAGAATTAAGTTTTTCTAATGCATAGATTATAACATACATGACAGGAAAGTTTTATACAGAAATCTTTTCTAACAAACAGTCTTTACCCTTAAAAAAACAAAACCCAAGCCCCATACCATTTTTTGAATCCTTTGCAGTTGAATTTTCAGGGAGTGCAGAATTTCGTGATCACAGGTAATCTTGGTTTATACCCAGCTTTGATATCTGTAGTGTTTCTTTGTTGTCTTTATTTTAGGGGGAAAGAGGAGAATGGTTAGAGTGTTTTTCTAAGATAAATCTCATCTCTTTTTGCTGACTTCTAGGAATAGTAGGCTATATTCTAATTTGTTCCTGAAGTGTTATTTGAAGTTGCATTCAAGGGAATTGGGCTGCTCTCTTTGATAAACAGCTTATCTTAGCTTTTCTCTGCTTTTTGGCGGTAGCAAAAGAGTGATGTTTTTGTTGTTGTAGTTAAGTTTATTAAAATTCTTTCTTTATTGTCTTTTGTGTCTTATGAGCGTTTTAAATTTTTCTTGCTGACTTTGCTAATGCACAGAATACTTTGGCCAAGATAAATATTTTGGTACCAGCCTGTCATTTCTTAGTGTTACGTGGGATAGTATAATGAATTAGTTTTTCATTGCCCTATGTAATCTTTTCTAATGATCCTGAAAGAAAAAGATATAATTACATTCCATCAGTAGTGATTAGGGAGCTGCGTCTTTGGGTATATAAAAACTGCTGCATAATGGATATTTAAGCACATATAACCAATATAATAAAGCAAAGCGATATTTAAAGGGACAAAAAGATTTCAGTAGTAAATTACAATGCTGTAGATATTTGTAAGCTTCACTTGAGTGAGAAAATTAGAAATTAGTGAACTTTCCTCTTGGATCAAAAAGAAATTCCCTATCATGCTTTTGGTACAGTCAAGCATTGTTTCTGTTTTCTTCATCACATCTTGTTACATAAAAGGTTCTTTTGCATTTATTTTATTTTTTTTTCATGAGAAATGCAGTGGCAATTACATTAAATTACTGGTGTTTAGCTTTTTTCACATTGCTCTTTTTGCCTTCCGGAAGAGGGGAAGTGGAGAGGAGGTGCTGATCTCTTCTCCCTGGGATCTACTGCCAGGATGTGGTAGAACAGCTTAAAGCTGCATCACTCAGGGCAGGTTTGGCTTTGATATGAGGAAGCATTTCTTTACCCAGGAGGGTGCTTAAACCCTGAAATTGGCTTCCTGAAGAGGTGGTTGATGCTCTGTACTGACAGGTGTTGAAGGAGCAGTTGGTTGATGCCCTTAATAAAATGTTTTAACTTTTGCTCAGACCTGAACTGGTCAAGCAGTTGACTTGATCATTGTGGGTCCCTTCCAACTCAACTCTTCTATTCTAGTTTACTTAATTCTGAACTTATGCTTTAGAGTACCGGAACAAAAATTTATGCTAGTTCCTTTTACATGTGAGAAAACATATATCCTAAAGAAATTTTTAGGCAACTTAGGCTCAGCACAGAAAGTCATATATATTTCATTGGATTGTTGAGCTAAACTGTTTCTCCTGGTCTGACCAAAGGTGTTCCTCCTCCTGGTCCCCTCCAGATTTTTTCAAAACTGCGTTGTGGCAGTGCGCCTCCCCCTATTTCAGACTGACTTTTGCAATAATGCACCTTTCATTTACACCTTTTTGAAGGTTTCTCTTTTGTATTTGCTTCTTAATCCTGAATGATGATGGTATATTTACATTCTTGTTTCCTATACACTGACTGAGTTTCCACTTCCATGTATTCTTACTCCTTGCATTAGTGAAGAGGCAGTTTCATCCCCATTCATTTTATGACCTTTGATTCATATTAAAATGTATCTATGACTTTCTTATGCAATTTCTTTATTTTTATTAAAAATCATTACATAAAAAAAAAAAAAAAATCTTTGTCTCTCTGCATATTTTTACTTGGTTTTTGTGGTTGGAGTCTGTCTCCTTCTGAGTTGGCCAGATGTGAGCTGACTTTGATCTAAAAATTGTGTAGCTATTCTTGTGCATTTGTAGTGTACTATATATGTAGTCAGTCAGCTGCTGTCAGAATGCATGAAACCTATACACATGCTAGGTGATAGACTCATGCAGAATAAACTTGGTGTTTTCACAATCTGTTGCCAAAGGGTGATCACTCTGCAGTGCAGTTGTGGTATGTTTGATGTCATCAAAATAGTAAACATGCTGATCACCTCTGTGCCCTGTGGCCACAAAGGATTAATGGGATTCACAACATGCCACTATTTTTCACAGAAATACTAAGAATCAGCAGAAGGCTCAGATTTAGTTTAAAATGTTGTTAATATTTTCATTAAGTGTGTAGATCATGTTTTCTTCAAATTTTATAGTTGCCAAGAACTTTCAGTAGTGTAATCTTGCTTCCATTTCCTTATAACTCTGTCAAACCCAAATGATAATTGTGGTTAAAATCATTGGATCATAGAATGGTTTGTTTTGGAAGGGATCTTAAAGACCATCCAGTTCCAACCCCCTTGCCACAGTCAGGAACACCTTCCACTAGACCAGGTTGCTCAAAGCCCCATCCAACCTAGCCTTGAACCCTTCTGGGTATGGGGCAGCCACAACTTCTCTGTGATGTCTACCCTCTTTCATTTTTGTGGGCTTCCTCTGGACTTGCTTGAGCTGGTCCCCATGTCCTTTTTGTGTTGGGAGCCCCAGAGCTAGACACAGTACTCCATGGGGAGAGTTCTGAGAGTAGAGGAGAGGGGCAGAATCACATCCTTTGACCTTTTGATGCAGCTGAAATGTTATGGAGGCCTTCATGCCTTAGTGTGGTAGCTGCCTTAGGTCACCTTTTTTAATTTTGTATTTGGTTTAAATGGGTTTTGTGAATGAGATTCAGTAGATTTTGTCTGATTTTGCAGGCATGCTTCATACCTTAGGCTGTTGCCATGAAGTATGGTTTTTGTTTTCCTTATTGCCAGGTCTGCTGTGATACTAGGCTTCAGAAATGAGGAAGGGGAACTTCTTTCTCTTCTGTTCCATATGTCAATGCCTTTTTCTGATATTCATAGACGTTTTAGTCCAGTCAACCTGTTTAAGTGTCCATGTTGCAGCCTCATATAACAAACATGCCATTAACAGTGAATTTGCCAAAAAATCATGTCCATGCTACTTTTAAGGCACGAATGAATCACGCTAGATTTTACCCTGTAAAGTGCAAAACTGCAATTTGGTCTTTCCCTTGCAAGGAAAGCCACTTAGGCACTATTTACTGTTTGTATAACTGGGGTTCTGCTGTTAAGTACTGTGTACCTTTTAAAAATAAATAAATAAGGTGGCCCCAAAGGGCTTATAATGTTGTGATGTTGTCATGGGTTCAGCAGCAGCAGTCATTTTTCCCCTTCTTGGTAGCTGGTGCAGCACTGTGTTTTTGACTTGTGGCCTGAGAACAG
>JAOEHY010015981.1:0-38111 GCA_025447955.1 Psilopsiagon aurifrons | reverse complement strand
GGCGGGGTCTCGGGCGCTCTGCCTGTGCCGGGCCGCCTCCGGGGGCCGCCCGCCCTCCGTGCCCGAGCGCATCGAGGAGAAGCGCCGCGCCGCGCTGCTTGGCGGCGGCCAGGCCCGCATCGACGCCCAGCACAAGCGGGTGAGCCGCAGGCGGCGGGGAGAACAGCCCCTCTCCCGGGCGGGGCCCTGGCACGGCCTTCCCGTCGCCGGGCTCCGTAGCGGGGCGTCTCCGCTTCGTGACAGTCACGGCGGGAAGGAGATGGGCAGTCATAGCGGCACCGACCCTCCAGGGCAGGCAGGGAGCGGTGCTGCGCCGCGGGCAGGGCGCAAACGGCCTCCCGCGGTCAGAGGCGGAAAACGCTCGAGTCGTAGAATCTCAGAGTGGTTTGGGTTGGAAAGGACCTTAAGGTCATACAGTTACAGTCTCCTGCCATGGGCAGAAACAGCTTTCACTTGACCAGGTTGCTCAAGTCCTCGAAACCCGGAGCGGCTTTGCCTTTCAATTGCACAGGCCCTTTTTGCGGTGGAGCTATACTGAAATGGCATTAGAGGCAGCAATACCTGTTACTCGAGGCAGGAAAAAGAAAAATTTATCTCAGCTTTGTCGCCGAGATTGGCTATAGTGTGTGTGTAGGAGGGGTACTGCCTAACATGTGATGGCAAGTTCTAGGTTGCTTAACACTTTGTTAGTCATGGAGGTATACTGTGCAGTGCAGTGTCATCTTTTACACTGCTGTTGCAAATCTAAGCTGATCAAAGAAGAGTGGAAATACGGCAGAAGAAAAAGCAGATGGGAAGGGTGAGAACATCTGGACTTTTAGTCTCTTGTCTCTATTATTCAAATTTTAGGCAGTAATGAAGGGGGTGACAATGTAGTTTTCCTATTTCTATGTGTTGTTTCTTGCTGGAATGTCTTTTAATTTTAGTCCAAGAACCTAGTGGTACCATGATGGTTTGTAGGCATTGAGAAGATGGGGACAGCCATTCATGTGAAGACTGCATGAATGATCAGTTTGCATATTAGCAGTTTGCTTTCTGTAGCTATACAACATCTGAACATTCATAGGCTCAGTGAGTTATGATTAGGGTACTGACAATCACAGAATGGTTTGGATTGGAAGGACTTTAAGATTGTCTAGTTTCAACCTCTTGCTATGGGCAGGGATGCCTTGCTCTAGACCATTATGCAGTTATTTCTGCATCTTGGGGTGCCTCAGAGATCTTACGTTTTATATAAATGAAGTCTTTAGCTTACATTAGTCTTTGCAGCATTTGTTGATTTTCATGAACTTTCTAAGTGGTCAGAAGTTTTGTAGGGAAGCTACACTATGTTTTAATGTCATGTTGAGGTAGGGTTACACCATCCCTTAAAGAAGATAACCCAGCTGCCCTGAGCTTTGTAGACAGATGCTCACCTTGGCTGGACATAACACATTTGTTTGGAAGGCTAAGATAAAAAGAACTTTGCAATCATTTATTCCTGCATGGCGTCATTATTGCTGAGCAAGGGACAATGCGTGTCTGGTCAGTTGATAACTTTCTTGGCTTTTATTCTACTTTTGCTCATACCAGTGTCCAATAGAAAGAAAACCAAACCAAAACCAAAGCATTTTGTCAGAATTATCTTTTTTCTGTCATTTGCTGCAGTCAGGTATGGAGCATAGTGAACTGAGCCTTGAACTGTTGGTAAGGAATGGTTTAGCTGTGGAAGAGTTCTATGTTTAAGAATAGAACAAAGACCTTAATAGTGGCATTAAAACGTGTAGGCGAAATTATCTGTGATGCTATTAGATCTTGTTGAAAAGACCCTGGTATGGTTTTCTTTATCTTGTGGTAGTGCTGCTCCAGTAGTCAGCCTTTTCAAAGTGTGGCTTATATGATACTTGTTTTCAGTGGGCGACATGTAGCAGATGAAGTGAGGCCATGTTTGATTAAATGATGTCCGCTGGTGGTCAGTAAACTGAGCCGGAGCCACCTCATGGCTGTAGTAATTGTTGCTTGCTTTGTTTCAGGGAAAGCTGACAGCAAGGGAACGAATTCTTTTGTTGTTGGACCCCGACACTTTTGATGAATATGATATGTTTGTGGAACACAGGTGTTCAGACTTTGGGATGGACTCCAGTAAGAATAAGGTAATTTTAGTTCATGTAACTCTTATTTCTTTGTCCTCTGTTCTTCAGCCATTTAGCCAGCCAACTGGTTGATGGAAAATAGGCTTTTCTGTGCATATGTAATCTCTTCTAATTGTTTTATTTATTTTTTGCTCTCCAAATTTCCTTTTATTACTCTCAGTTTCCATTTAGTAGCTTACCTAGTTTACTTTTCCATTGTCTAAACGTGATACCTTTTTTTGAGATCTGATACCTCAAGGATATTGTCTTAATTTGTATTTTAAATAGTGGAGGAAGCTGCAGAGCTTTGATGTTAAAACTTGTTAATCAAGATGGGTATGAAGAACAAACATGGGTAGATACTACTGCCTCCCTGCAGGTGACATCCAAGTTATAGAATGAAATAACTTGGATCTAGCCAAACTAGAGAGTAATAAAATCCTTTAGGGCCTTAAAATCTGCTGTGTTAGGAATTTCAAGCATTCATACTAGTCTGTGAGCAAGTCTTAAAACTGCATAGCAAACTTCTGCAGTTTTCAGATATACAGCCATGTCTCCTAAATTGAAATGGTACCTGTGGCTTATCGCATAGAGAGAAAATCTACGACTCCCTGAAGTCTCTCACTGTAATGTTGATCCCTGATAAATTACTACATGGGAAAAGTATTTTGTTGTGATTTAGTACAGAAAGGACAATGAACATGCTGGGATGTGTGGGTGTGCCTGGTCAGGGTGAATCTTCTGTAGCAAAAGGTCCTGTTTGCTGTGGAGTGTTCTGGTTTGGTGTGTGGTGAGAACCTGCTCTGTATGTGCCACTGCCCCAGCTGCATACAGCAACTGCAAGTTCTGTTTATATGGTTATTAAACTAGTTCAGCAGTTTTCAGTCCTTCAAGTCACAGGGCTGCATCCTATAGGTGAGGGAGGATTCAGCAGACTTCCACCGTGAGCGGCTGGCGCATTGGGAACTGGCAAAGGTGAAGAATTCGGTGTTGGTTTAATAGCCAGGAGTCTGATGGGACTTGATGCTAGGAAGGATGTTGTGTTAGACCTTCTTTCATCTCAGGGAGCATAGGAGCTAACTTCTTTTCTTCTCTAAGTACTTTTTTTCCCCTTTGTTCCCTAGCAAACTCAAATAACTGCAGTGTTGCCTCTCATCATGCTACTCAGCACTGCATCCCACAGTGCCAATAACAAATGGCTGTTTCTGAAGAGATGAGGAGTGGCAGAGTCCTGAGAGTTGACAAGAGGGTTAATTTTTTCCTTGTCCTTCAGAATTCACCTCTTGGTGAGCTGCATATTGTGTTTACAGAGTCGGGTTTCACAACAGGTGACCTAACTGTGGCAGGGAGCTGGAGTATTAGTTTAGCGTTGAATTTCCCAGAGTTCCTGGAACTTTCTGAAGGTAGGTTAAGACTTGTACTTACAACCAGGCCGCTCAGCAGGCTGCTTGGGCCTTTAGGAGTCATCTGCATGAGAGAGCATCTGGAACTACAGGTGTGTTTCCTGCTGTTCTGTGTGCTAAGAACTATGGGTTGATAGCAGTGCTGTCTCTGCAGCCTGAGAGAAGTCCCCAGACTTGTATGACTTTCCTGAACACAGATCACCTTGAGCATAAATACTCTTTTAAATACCAAACAGCAAGAAGCATTTATATGTCTGGAATTCCTTTATGACAGACAGCCCACAAAGTTCCTTCTCTACTGTTGTCTTGAAAGATTTTTGTGTATTTCCTTTACTAAAAAGTGAGACAACAAAGGTAAGAGATCTTAAGATTTACGGGCTCCATTTCTTCTTCCAGCTCTTTATTCTTCCCTTATTTACAGGGTGGCAAATGGAACAGGTCAGGTTGAAGTGGTTTTGACCTTTCCAGGGTTGTTTTTTTCCCCCCTGTATCAACACCTCAAGAAAGGTTTGTGTTCTGTGTCCATTCTGTAAAAAACATCAGTTGGTTCTGATAAAAGGTACCTCCTGTCTCTAAGGACATGAATTTGCTTTAACTCCAGATGTGCTGAAATTTGAGAAGGAACTGCGAAGTTCAGTAACCTTGACACTAATACACAAATAATGCTTGTTATTACCTCTAGTTCTCCTTTCCAGGACTGGGGGAAATGTTGGTGGAGCCCCCACTGGAAACATGTAAGGCCAGTCCTCTCTGAGAATCAGTTTTTACTTTGATTTAGTATTCAGTATATATTTGTGGGATTTTTAGTGGATTTTGTCACTGCTTTGATTTTTTCCTAATTATTACTCTTAATGAATTTATTTGGGTTTTTTTTAATGCAGTATCCTGGAGACAGTGTGGTGACTGGCCGGGGACGGATTAATGGGAGACTGGCTTATGTGTTCAGTCAGGTATGATTTGACTTGTTGTTTGTTTTTTTTTAAATAGCATGAACTCAAATATTGTGAATTTAGTCCAAAGGATCAGTGTGGCCATGTAATAACGTAGCTGTTTACCTTCTAGCAATAAATGCAGGATAGGTGTAACATCCTGTGGGAGGAAGCAGGGCACCTTCAGACAAGAAGAAGAAACAAAAAAGCATTTCTAAAACTTTCGAGTGATAGAGGCAGTTGTGCTGAAGGCGAGGTGAAAATATGAAAGAATGCAAAGTCAGTGGGAATGTTTTGAAAAGTGTTATTACTTCATTAGATACTGACATGCTGAGAGACTGGAGGAGTCCTCCAGAACCAGAGTTTTGATAATCAAGAAGTGAATTAAAATGGGTAAGTTAGTGACTGAGCACTGTGTGCTTAAATCTACTGCAAGCTTTGACTCTGTCCCTCCAGTTGGATGTGCGTGGATGAGCTCCTGCAAGCATGTGGAGACCTGCAAGTGTCAGTGGAGGGCTTTGCAAGTTCTGAGAACTATCTTCTGGGTTTTAAACTGCAGAATGGGGGCTGTTTGCTGGGGGTGGCAACTGGAATTGCAATGAGTGAAATTCATGATAGAGGGCACTTGAGCAACCTTGAATTGCTTCTCAGGTTTAAACTCTGAATAGTTGAAGGGATTGTGATAGATGGTATATAAATAGAAACAGAAAGTGTACTTTTAATGTTAAGATATGCTTTTTATATTTCAATAAAAATATTTTAGAGGAATCATCATAGATAAGATGTTCGTTTTGGTTCATCTTAACACTGTGAAAGAGAGGCTTTCTTTCAGATTGCTGGTAACTGCTGCTCTGTTCTGGGCCACAAAGCAGCCTTTGTTCAACTTGCTCTTATGGCCAAAATGATTGTTTCTGTGTGACCTTGGGGAAAGTCATACACCCTGCTTTTTTTTCTTGGATATGTAGTTCTTCCAAGGAAGGGCACTGTTATGTGGGCCTGAACACAAGACAGGAACAGAACACAGACCTGAATTTTAGAACACAAGTAGAGGGCAGTTTTCATGTTAAAAGAATGTAAATATACCCATTCATGATACACCTCTCAGATTTAAAGACCTTTTTCCCCCTCCAAATTGAGAAGCCACCTGAGGTGTTCCTTCCTTTTTGGATTAACTGCTACTTGGAGTCGTCCACACGGTTTTTAGAGCTTATCTGGGAGTAAGACTTAGTGGGAATACATCAGAGAAACTCACCACAAGTTGGCTTTGGGCTCTGTTGGTGCCAGGAGGTGTCAATGTCCCCTTTTTCTTCTGGGTCAGTCCTAAGGCCTCATGTTGCTTGTTAAAGATCTTACTGCTCATGCTTAGGGGTAGCACCAATAGTCAAGTTTTGGCTGACATAGTCCCTATAAAAGAATGATCAACTCTTGAAGCATAACTCATGAATACAAAACAATGGTGTATATGTTCAGGTTTTTACTTCTGTCTGTTTGTCTTGCCTTTCTGTAGGCTTGTCTTGCCACTGCCCCTTGCAGTGAGACCCTCCTCACAGGTGAAACTTCTCCTGACTATTCCACTATAGATAATGTTGACAACAAAGGAATATACATTTGTAGAAAGAATGTTTCTGTAGGGAGAAAAAAAAAAAGAGGAGGGGGAGTAAAATGAAGTTTGATTTCAACATGGAATCCACTGGCAAATACATCCAGTAGGTCTTTTTCCTTGTAAGGAGGTTTGGATAGAGCAGGATTGATCTGCAGGCTGCACTGAGGGATTCCAGTTGTTTTGGAGCAGCATACCAAATACAGAGCATTGTGGGATTATACTAGATTTACTTGCAATGATTTTACTTAAACAACTTTTTTTTCCCCTAATATGAAAATTTGTTTTCCCTCCAGGATTTTACTGTATTTGGAGGCAGTTTATCTGGAGCTCATGCCCAGAAGATCTGCAAGGTAATACTTCACAGGTGAAAATAAACCAGAAAAATTGTCAGTGGCCTTTCCTCAATCTGTTGTCTTAATGACTTTGGAGATAATAATTTGTGACTGATTTCATGTGTCTTGGCAACCTGAAAATACCGCCTCCTCGTGGCAGTTCAGATGTGAAAGCACAGGTGAGCAGAGAGGTACACTTTGAAAATCATTCAGGTATAAGAGAACTTTTCCACGTAATACTTTTTTTAACCAAAGTTGCCTTTTCTGCTGTGCTGTAAAAGACCAGAGAGTCTTGCAAAGTACAAATACGAATTAACTAGCCATTGTCTGCTGGAGAAATGTGAAACACTATTGGAAGCGTATGGTATCTATAAAAACCAAATGGAGCAAGTAAACAATCTGAAGAGAAACAGTTTTACATCTCAGAGGTCACCTTTTTACTCAGAGCTTCTGTTATCAGGCACTTGTGGTCATTATTCTCATTTGTCTGCTTGTTTCACTGGAAAAGCTGGTGTTTGAATCCCATAGGGAGGAAAAGAACTTTTTCATGCGTGAGTGTTCAGTGATGTGGACTGGTGAAAACTTCCCGAATTTTCTTGCTGATGAATCAGAAACAAGGTTTTTGATGCCCAAGGTGTTTTGATGGAAATAAGTACTTCTTTTGGCATAGGCTCCTCAGCAGTGTGGAGGCATAAAACTAAAAAACATGAAGACTTGGGTCTGGATAATAACAACTTGGCTTTATTAAGTCTTGATATTGGGAAAAACTTGATATTACCCTTTTACTCTGGAGCTTTGGGAAGGGCTGTAATGGTACTGAGGTGGTAGGATGCTTCCTGATGGTTCTTTCTTCTCTTATTTCTAAAAAAAACAGGGAGAGCACAAATAGCAGAACCAGAGGAAAATGTGAGTCCTTCCTAGCTGGTACTGTTCTTGGTTGGCATCAGTGTCAGTGGTAGGCTCTGAAGTTCGAAGGCTCTGGATGCATCAATTGTTTTGGGGCTCTTTTGAGGCTGCAGCCTGTGCAGTGCAGAGTTGAGAAGAGGCTGGCAGGGTGGTGTGGTATCTGTATTGCTTCTCTGAGTTCTTATTGGGCTCAATTCTGGGAAGCAAAAATCTGGAGAGAGATGATCTTGGCTCCTGCAAACCGATCAATGGCATAAGGGTTGTGAAATGTTGCGGAACATGGAAGTAAAGTTGTTCTCCCTCAGCTGGGCTTTCCTGGAGATGTGCCCCCGTGATTATCGTTTGCCATTTGGGAGTTTTTCCTGGAGCTGCAGAGAGGCAGCAGGATTTGGCATCTTGCAGTGACACTTCAGGCAGGCTGGGTAGGTCTGGGCTACAGATTTCCAGCTGCTTTTGCAGAAGAGCTTTGTGGTCTTTGAGACCACATTAAATGCTTCTAACGGTTTCCCTGAAACAGCAGAGACGTTGTGTGGCTCTTTTGAGAGTAATAGGTGCTTGCTTGTGGTGGGGAATATTTTAAAGCCTATATACCTATGGACTTCTATGATGTTGTGTTTCAAGGCAATTGCTGAGTCTGTGAGAATAAAAAAAGTGGTTTTTGAGAATCAGTTCTGAAATGTTCCCTACAAATGCTGGTATGTCAAATGTCTGGTCTCAAATGTGTGGACACGTTTTTAGTAGTCTAAATATGCATTTTGAAGTGTGATTTAGGAAGAACTTCAGTGTTTGGAAAAGCCTTGAAATAAATAATTAATCCTTGTATAATTCCCTGGAAAACAGCAAAGTTGTGTCAGTGTGCTTGTCACTAACCTGTTGTAATAGGATAATAGGCCTTCTAGGAAGAAGCAATAACTGTGACTCAACTGATCTTTAATAAGGCATTTGCTAATGCCTTGTGTAACATTCACATAAGCAAAGGAGGGCACTCATGGCTCACAGAGCCTCTTTTTACAATCCACACAGAAGCTTTCTAAATGTGGATTTGTATTTAAACTGTAAAGTCATTCTGGGTGTCTGCCACTGGGATGTTTTACTTTATAAATGGACATATAGGCAAAAAGCGTAAAGAACCCCTGTTTTGCATTGAATGACTGCAGGAAGGAACAAAGCCACTCTAGAGCTAGGCAGAGATAGTTATCACCAATTCATGCTGGAATGTTGGTACTGCTGTGATGCCATTGATTTGAACAGGACTGAGTGTGGTTCCTGCAGCATCAACCTTGAAATGTATATTGCGAAGGAACACAGTAATCTGAAAGACAGGACTGAAGTTTTACAAATCTTAATTAAAGATTGTCAGAAATCAGATGCAATCTTGTAACAATGATTGAAAGGGCTAATACCAGGCAGGGAAAAGCAACTTTGAAACTCAAAATGGAGATTGGCTGACAATGTGTACTTTGACAGAAAATTATTTGGGAGATGAAGCAGATCATAAAGCAGATTTTTACATAATATGTCAGTGCTATAGTGTATGAAAATGGCAAACCTTTTACTTGGATCCAATAAGCATGGATGTTTTATGTAACGAATGTAAGGAATTCAATCCTCCCACTGAAGTCTCTGTTGGAGCATTGATCCTCAGGCGTGTAACCAAATGATCAGAGATCTAGAAAACGGGATGTAGAAAGAATGGTGCTTAGTTTAGAAACATGGGGAAGATATAAAGACTGAAGGGACATTTGAGGTACTTGAATGTTTATGAAGATGGAGGCAATGAAGTAGTTACTTGCTCCCCCTGACTAGTGTATGTCAAGAAAGAAGTATTATTTCTGAATTTACAGAGGAAAGGTTTAGTTTAGTCTTTTCAAATAACTTCTAAGAAGGATAATCAAGCATTAAAATGTGCTACTTAGGAGATTACACAGTGACCACTGCAATACGCTTCTAAGATCAGATTAGATATATATGAGGGAATGTTTAAGGTGCAGTTGAGACCTCTTATGAACTGTGATAGATTGGTCTTCTCTGGTCCAAACTCCTGCAATCATGTCACTTGGCACAGGGTTTGAGTAATACAGTGGGTATGAAGATGCACGACTGGTAAGGCAGATAAATATGAAAGGTCTTGGGAAAGATTATATGTGTATCTTTTAGCCTCCACTCTGAGTGAATCAAAATGTGACACCTCAGTAAACAGTTGGTGACTGATAGTTAATACAGAGGAGCTGAGTGCTATGGAGGCAGTTCGGATTCTGGCACGTAGGGATTTTTAATTTTTTTTTTAGGGGATTTACATTTTGGGGTTTTAGCTTATCTAGGTCAGTAATGAGGAGTTTGTATTCATACTAGGTCATGGATCAAGCTGCCATGGTTGGAGCACCTGTGATTGGGCTGAATGACTCTGGAGGTGCTCGTATCCAGGAAGGAGTGGAGTCCTTGGCAGGCTATGCAGACATATTTTTGGTAAGTAGACTGGTGGTTGAGCCAGGAAGCTTCACATCCACAAAGATGGCCAAAGTAAGCAAGCTTTTTGATCATCATCATTCGGCCACTGTTACCTAGTGAATGAAACAGCATATGCTAGGGCTTGTGAGACATGGACTGTCCTCTTGGTTCTCTTCTTGGCGTTGGACAAATGACCATACTGCTTAGTTCCATTTACCTATGTGTTAAGGGTGATGCTGAGCCTTGTAAAACGCTGTGATCCAATTAAAAGCTTTGTAGGAACTCCACTATATAGGGAGCTAGGTCATAAGAATGGAAGAATAGGTAATATATTTAATTGGAAGAAATCTCCAACTGTTTAGCTTTGTGATTTACACTAAAGTATGGATTGCCTGTGTTGGGATGTAATTTCTCTCAAGCGTTTATCCATTTGAGGCAGGTGGACACACTAGTTCAGAGAGTGGTTTGTTAGGTGAGTGATGGTTGTGATACACCACCAGCTGTCTCTGTGTCTCCTCTGAAATACAGACATGTTAAGAATTTCACACAGCAGATTTGTTTTTAGTAGGGCTGATAAAAGGTGGAATATTTCCACTGCAAAAAGAGGGATTTAAAGTAAATCGAATACTATGCGCCTGAAGAAAACTTGAGAAACTGCACAGAAGGACCACGTGCCTGTTCTGTCAAGATGGTAGATTGGGGGGGAACTTCTGGAAAGGAAAAAAACTATGCAAATCAGAGGTTTCTGTTCTAACAGTGTGCTGTACAGTGTTAACCTCGCCATTTGGGGATTTCCGGTACTGATTGCACTGCTGAAGGCTTTCTTTTTCTTCAGTGATTCTGTGGCTAATGCAAGAATTTCTCCTCTAGAAATGCAACTGATAATTTTTTTTTCCCAGAATGGCATTATTTTATATGCCTACCAAAACACATTGCTTTACATACAGAGAACATAAACGTGATTGTGCTTTCAAGTAGGAACGCGAGCAGGTGGGATGACAAGTTAGCTGCCTGCAGTCGTATGGATTAATGCAATCTGGGATGATGTAGCCGAGCAGTTACAGAAGTCAGTTGTAATCCAGTTGATCAATGAGCAGTGTAAACAGTTTCTGCACAACATCCATCCGTGTTGGTGGACGGCAGTTAATTCACCATTATGTCAGACTTGAGCCAGTGCAGGAATCTTGATTTTAAAAGAATCTCTGCCAGAGTTGGTCAGTAAAGCTTACTTCTGCCTCTGAGGGGTAGTGTACTGGTGTGTTCACATTTCAGATACATGCACATCTCGCCACTCCAGGCTCAGTGCAGTTTTTGCCTCTGCAGCATCTGTTGAGGTCACACATTGCAACTTCTTTTGCAGTCATTGCATGGTATATGAAATCAAATGTATGGGGACAGAAGGAAGCAAAACAAAGGCAACAAAATTATTGTGGTTATATTTGCATCAAGGTATTTTCTCTAGATCTTTGTCTCCTGCTAACTAAAGCGAGCTGTCCTCTCCTGTGTGTGATTGTGAATTCTTGCAGAATCCGTGCACAGACTTAAAGAGAGACAGGCTTTTTTGGTAAAACTAGAGGTCTTTATTTTTTTCTCTATTACAGAGAAATGTTCTGTGTTCTGGGCTGGTTCCACAGATCTCCCTCATTATGGGTCCTTGTGCTGGTGGAGCTGTGTATTCACCTGCTTTGACTGATTTCACATTTATGGTAAAGGTAAGAGTGGAGTATATCCTCCCCTGTGGCTTTTAACATTGATCAGACACTAACTCCACATGAAGGGGTTTTTGAAGTGGTCTCTTTGGATTAAGTTTATTCTTACTGAAAAGTCAAGGAAAACTTTCCCAACTAACTTGTGGCTAATTGCATTTTTAATATAATGCATTAAGGATTTGAAAGACTTTTTTTCCCCAATGTTCTACTGTTTTCTTATTTTGGAGCAATCTCTAGAGACTCTGGCTTTTCCTTAGATGCTTTTTCAGCTTGAGTCTAGCATTTACTCTGTGTGTTTGCTTTTTTCCCTTCCCCCAGGATACATCCTATCTCTTCATCACTGGCCCAGATGTTGTTAAGTCTGTTACCAATGAAGATGTCACCCAAGAGCAGCTTGGGGGTGCAAAGACTCACACTGCTGTGTCTGGTGAGAGCGGGGTAGTTTGCTTAACACACTAATTGTTCTTGAAAGTAAATGACATAGTCGTTCTAGCTAGACAGCTGATTGCACTCTTGAGTGTCACTTGAGTCTAAATGATAAAGCTTTAAGCACAGGATCTTATTCTGCATAGCGATCTCTTGCCAGTCCTTTTTAATAATGGAAAACAAAGTAGGAAAAGCAAAGGAGCAAGGGGGAGTTCAGGAATTTGGAAGAGAAAGTAGCAAATCCACCAAAGATTCTAGAAGCGGAAAGGCTGCTGGAGGCAGGGCTTACCAAAGCAGGCTTGGTGTGGAGTGGAGTTCTGTTGGTTGTTGTCCAGAAATCTGCATGGCTTCAAAGATTCTTAACAATCCCTTGTTTGCTTACTAATGTGCTTGATTGAACTTCTGAACTATAAACTGAGTGGCAATGTGAGATAAAGGTTTTTTTCCCCCTCCTATCCTGGCAAATTTGGTAACTCGTGAATCTTCTTGAGGCTCAAAACGACTGTGGGATCTCAAATGCTGTATGAACTGAGCTGATGATGAATGGTACCAAATACAAAGATGCTGCTCAGATCCAGCCTTTAGAAAAGATCTTGTAGTCCAAAGCTTGAGTGCAGCAAAGCACCTGGACTGAATTCCAGAATGCTGGAATTCCGCTGTCTGTGCTAGCTGATAAGCCAGTTGAAATTATTTTAAGTATGAGATCAACAATCCAGACCTGTTAAGGAGGAAGTCTGATAGAGCCACACATTTTCTAGATAATTTTAACTGGTCAAATTTGGTGGCTTAAAGCTCCCGATTGTTAATACCTCAGGTTTAAAAACCTTACTGTTACTTCTTTGTATCTTTCTTCATACATAGTAGAAACCTTGCAAAATAATTCTACTAACTGCTTAATAATGTTTCTTCCCAGGAGTTGCACACAGAGCCTTTGAGAATGATATAGATGCTTTACTTAATCTCCGGGAGTTCTTTAATTATTTACCTCTTAGCAACCGTGATCCAGCCCCAGTCTGTGAATGTCATGACCCCAGGTAAGTGGAGACTGAGATCTGTGGTGCCTGACTGCTGAATTTCATGGCTTCTCTGGCTCAAGTAGTGTACAGAGTTGAGCGTTTCATGCCTGGGATCTTGGCCGATGATTCTGCATTGCGGTGTGTGGACATGAGATGTGTTTCATCATGCGTGTGTACATACATACATGCTCACTGTTACATTTAGTGTTTGAAAGCAGCGTTAATGCAAGCTGACATACAGATTTGGGTGGGGGAAAGTAATGTCTGTAGAGATGGGCTGTCACAGCAGGCACGGCAGAAAACAGCACAGTGAACCAAAGCGGGGAAAACTTTCCCTGCTCTGTCAGTTATGTGTCTGTTGGGCAAGACCCGTTTGTTAAGGTTTCAGGTGGGGAAGCAACAAGGAAGCAAAGGAGGCAGAAAGTTGTATGTGTTGGGTACTTGTCTCAGGCTCCTTGTGTAGTCGGCAACATAACAAAGGAAGGACTTGAGTCATTTCAAGAGGGGAAAACCAGTGACTTCTATCAGAGAATTTTCCCAAGAGCTTGAGGGACAGCCAGAGAGGCAGCACAGGGCTGTTTGAGCCGCCAGCCATGCTTAGTAGTGCTAAAGACAGAGAATGTCAATGAAGTGAAACAATTTTGACCAGAGGTCCAGTTCCACACACAGTTCAGCCCTTTCAGTAGGGAATCCGTAAGAGGCTGTCACCCTCTCTTCTATGGGAGCTGTGCCTGACTTTGGTCCTTTCAGCACTACAGCTGTGTGTGATGTATGTGTTGTGGTTCTTGCTTGCCTAAAAATGTCCCCATGTGAGACATGTCTTTTCATGCTTCACTGTTCTTTGCAGTGTCTTTGAAACAAATAGTCTGGGGAGGTGGTTTTGGATCAATTTTACAAATCACTGCTCTGGTACCTGAAGCACGTTGTTCACTATTGAGCATCATTATACATTATTAGAGGATCACAGTATAATAAATGCAATTTGCACTAAGAAGTTGAATGTACTAGCGTCTAAACGTACAAAGATAGACCTGTTTGTTAAATTTGCTTGTTTTATGGCAGCATCTCCAATGTTTATCGCATTTGTACTCTTAATGTTTGCACTGGTATTATTTCATCTGGACATACCGACATCTTAATAGTCCTTCTGCTTTGAATCAATGTGTTTGATCCTTACATTGCTCCAAGTCAAAGCCCGTTCCTCTAGAGTAATTTCTTTCTTGTTGCATCTTTTTCACACCAGAGAAAATGGGCAGGAATAATGCAAATTAAATGTAATTTTTTAAGTAAGTAGGTTCTGTGTGGTGCTGAAAAATGCCAGTCTTGGTTGCTGAAACTTCTGCTGGCTGGAGTTTCGGGTATCAGTGGCTTGGGTTCTAAAGAGTTAGAAGGTTCCTTACAGTACCAAATTGTCTAATGGTGAACGACCCTGCCTTTGAAGGGTGTACGGTTTGTTGCATTTGGTACATTGTATAGTGTGATTTTACCTTTACATGTCTTTGACTATAAACAAATTCCATTTCCTCTAAGGCCTGAAGCATGCACACAGATTTCTGGAGGAGGTTATTACCAGTTCTCAGCAACTGTTTCACTTTTGTACTGAGTGAAAACCACTGTTGCTGTGAGTGAGGTTATCTCAAGCTGTCCTAGGCTTCAGATGACTGCTCTGATGATGAGCAGCAGTTCCTTCCTGCTCACTGGGATCTATAAGAAACACAGTTCTCAACCTCTTGAGTCTGGTGACGGTACTAGCAAACACCAGCTGTCCTTTATCTGTGATGATTTGAAGGAGATTGTCAAGCTTGTGGTATCCTGGGTAATGTCTTCATTGTGAATGTGGGTATCTACTTTAATGCCATTACAGTTTCCCTCAGTACTTTACAGCACTATGAATTAATGGGAGCAGTAATTTCATTTTTCTGTTTTCCTTATCCTTCGGGAGAGCACGGGTAAGGCACAGAACTTAGAGCACAGTCATACCTGTTTTGTGGACAAGAAGTTTTAGGATGTTTTGTAGCTCGTGGTTTGATACATTAAAAGTGGTGGCTTTCATCAGATTAAGGTTTCATCATGTAATTTTATGGGAGTAGTTGCACACAATACTCTTTAATCATGTGGAAAAATACTTGAAGTGTTACTCTCAGTTTTATTCTATTAATAGATGTGTCTCAGCCTCTCGGCAAGCATTGGTGCCTCTCTAGTCCTGTGTGTGTGAGGGAGCACAGAGCCAGCGGTGCGGCTTGCACTAGGGTTTTCCGTCTGATTTTGACGAACTGCAGATCACTTTGGGTGGTCACAAATTGGGTGTCCAGAGCCTTGTGTTGTCTTGTTTCACATACACTAAATCACAGGATTGTTAAAATAGGAACTCCACAGAAACACCATTTATAACAACTATAGATCAGTATTTTTATGGAATAGCACAAATAGAATAATCCCTGAAGCCTTCTCAGTGGTGACTCATAAAAATGGATTCCTCTGGCCACCCTCCCTTGGGACTGAGTGAATCTAGAGACCCAGTTTTTGCTAACACTTGCAGGTTCTTAATGAAGGCAGTATGATCAGAGATGGAGGTGAGGTAACTGACAGCATCAGCTGCCAATGGGGAGGCAGCACTTTCGTTACATGTAAAGCCCCACATGAAGCTAGTAAGTGTTAAGCAAAGTAAGAGTCAAGATTCTTTAAACACCGACACTGAGCTGCCGAAGCTGAGAGTGGATGTGTTTTCCCCACCCAGGAAGCTCTGCTTGTCTGGGAAGGAAGTATGGAAGTTTCCTGCATTCAACATCACAGGTGCACAGTGCGGGCAGGGAAAGGACCTGAGCTATAATAGTGCAGCTCCTAAACTGTGTACACACGGCTGATGAGGGTAGATGGTGGGAGGCTTTGCTCTGCCACTGGGAAAAGCCCTTGTGCCTGTCAAGCTGTGAGGACTGGAGCTTCTGGCTAAGCAGGCTCTTCTGCTTTGGCAGCTTAACACTTGTTCTACATCCTTTTCCCATGGCTACATAGTGCCCCACTGCACTGTCCCACATGCCTCCCTCCAGTGTTCCATGCAGATGTTCCCCACACATAACATGAGGCTCTTCTAGTCAAAGAGGAGCAATGTTTCCAGGAGGTGTTTCACAAACAGAGGTACCTGTGGAAGAGATGTCTCCTTCAGGAAGAGAGAGCTCACACTTTTCTCCTCACAGTGGGTGTGAGTTCAGGGGACTGAGGCACAGCTGCCTGAGGCCAAAAGGACTCTTTCTTTTCCCTGTATTGGAGCAGCAGTTTCCATGAAGTCTCTTGAGAGGTGGAATTGTTTACCTGGGTTTTTGGTCTTGGTATTCATCTGACATGTAAATACTCATTTACTTACTCACATTTCTTTTCTGCAGTGACCGTTTGGCTCCTGAGCTGGACACGATTGTCCCAGTTGAATCTACTAAAGCCTATGATATGCTGGATATCATACACTCTGTAAGTTTGCTGCTGTGAGCATTGGAGAGATGACTATGGATAAATTATACTCTGCATGTGAATAACTGAAAGAAACCCACAGAATGGCACTGAAGAGATTTTTATTTCCAGTCTTCACAAGTCACTGTTTTACCCATGCAGTAGCCATGAATGAAGGGACAACAAAAACCACAGAAAAAAAGACTTTAGCAGATGAAAGGAATCCTAAAGCTTCATTCAGGATCCATCTTTTTACACTGCATGTGTACAGATGAAGGACACTGAAATTCAGTTTTCTCTCTGGGGTTGAAATCGCCTCCCCACTTGTCCTGAGTTCTGTCACTTGCCCCCTCCCATACTTTGTTATGACTGTCTTGAATTCTCTCCTTTTCTTATAGAAGGTGACAAACTGCATGGAGTGCACTCAGAGTTCTGCCCTTCTGTTTAGTCCAACAGTTAGTTACACACACGGACAGTACAGGAGTATTTTTATTTCATTACAAGTCAAGCCCTCAGAAGCTTGGAATCTGACGTTAATGTTTCATTCTGTGAAGCAGAGCTCCCGGGAGGCTGGCATGCAAGGGAACACCTTACTGGTTTTTAAACCCCCCTGAAAGCCAGTATTGCGATGTGTGAATAGCTGAAGCAGTACAGGCAGTGCTGGTACTTCTCTTGCCTAACTTTGAGAACTTCACTTTTCCAGGTGTAACAACTTAATACAGTCTAAATGCTCAGGCAGAGAACATGGCTGTAAAAGAAGTTTTATCACATGAAAGTGTTACATCCCCCTACAGTGCACCCCCAGAGTCCCAATTTTAAGTACTGAAATTGCCAGCTGCTGTTCTTGCCACTCAGCTGTTGAATGGTGGATGCCTACCCCAGGGTTCCAGGGTTCTGAGGTGGATGATGAACCTAGGACCGAATCCATTTCAAGGCAGGACATACAAATGGGGAGTGAGTGGGGGCGTGATGTTGTCTGTGGGGTGGGGTATCAGCTGTATTTGTGGGACCTTCAGGTATTTCTCCCTTTTGCTATTTTATTGAACTCTCTCTCCACAGACTCACTCAGCCATCACATTTCAGTTTGCAACTGGCTACATTCAGGTTTGTTTCAGTGTAGAAAGTAAGGTCAGGATGTTTTTAACCTCTGGATCTTTCCATTCTGAGTTTCAGTACTACTGCTCCAAGGTAAAAGGTGGCATCTAAAAAAAAAATCCTGAAGAGAATGAGGGAAACAGCCCAAACCCCTCCCATGGACTTTGAGGACTATTAAGGAAAGAAGTAACACTACTTTAATAGTACTTTGATTTTTTCCACTGCTTCTCATTTGTGCCAGGCTCAGAAATGCCTGGCAAACTGCAGTCTGTATTGGCAAAGTTGTCATAAACAGCTGAAACCAAGGAAATCTAGTTGAAAACACTAGGTAGGCATCCATGTATAGGTGTCGCTACTGCTCCATATGAAATTGTGATCTCTTTTGAACATAGCAATTTTGTATTGGCCTCTGTTAAATCAGTGCTCCAAACATGCAAGGAGGTAGAGTGTGTATTAAACATGTCCCGGAGCATTCCTCTGATCTGTGAAGTACTATTTGCTTTGTATCACTGGGACTTGCTCTTTGCAAGTGTAGTCTGCCAATTACTAAGCTGTGAGAAGGCAGTTCTTAACATCTGATTTGAAATGCCAATTTCTTGTAAGCTAGGAAAAAGGCTCGCTAGAGAGGAAGTGTCAGACAGATGTTCTCTGATGGAATGCTGAAGTGGCAGTTCTGATAAGTGCAGCGCTAGTTAATTCCTGGAGTGAAGGCTGAAAACGGGATTAAAAGGTGTCTTTCTTCCTCCTCCTCCTTAATTCTGTGAATTCTGATGTGTTTTAGAAGTTGCAATACTGACATAACTGTCTTTGTGTTTGCCTCTGTAAAGAGATATGCATATATATGTAAGTCAGCCTTCATAAGGGCTCTGCCTAACTCTTACCCTTGCAGGTTGTTGATGAAAGGGAATTCTTCGAGATCATGCCTTCCTATGCCAGGAACATTGTTGTTGGCTTTGCCAGGATGAATGGACGAACTGTTGGGATAGTGGGCAACCAACCCAAAGTAGCATCAGGTTAGAGCTGGCTGTACAAGTCCGGTGTGAAACTGTCACCAATCACGACTTTGTGTTTTGCTCCTTAATTTTTGTGCCTTTTTGTTTGGGAAGATCAGATGACACAGAATGGTGTAGTGTTCTTTTGTAATGTTGACAAGATATGACTATGGAGATACTAGAGAGTGGGTTTTAATATAGTTTTCATTTGGCTTTTAGTGTTTCACATAGATGGTTAATACAAAATGTGTTTTAGCTTAATATAATAGTACATAATAAATTCTAAATCCAGTGAAACAGAACAGAAGCTTTGCAGCGTGTTTACCAAACCCACGGAAGTGTCTCACAGTATCAGTGGACTAAACTGATTCTTTTTGTTTGAATGGAGAGCTCTGTAGCCTTTCAACATGATTGATCTGAAAAATATCAATAAAGAGAAAAGGACAGAAAAATATTTCAAATTGCAAGAATATAATGAATTTAGACTGCTGCTTTGGGGGACAGAAAGTCTTTATGCAGAGTGTTCAGAAATTAGTTCCCCTTTAACGTAGTTTGTACTCTAACCTTAGTTCTAAACCAGGCAAACTTCATGGCAGATTATCTCCATATTGTCTACAGATAAGCTTTTGTTATGTTTTATGAAGACAGAACTAAAATGGTGTGATGTTTGAGTTGTCATGAATTACTGCCACTAGCATATCACTGGAATTGTTAACACCTTATCCTGTTTTCTTAACTTCAGGGTGCTTAGACATAAATTCTTCTGTGAAAGGAGCCCGCTTTGTTCGTTTCTGTGATGCTTTCAACATACCACTGATTACTTTTGTGGATGTTCCTGGATTTTTACCAGGTAAGCCTTGCCTTTATATCTTACCTCATTGCAGGGTAGGGTTGGTGTTAAAAACTCATTTTGAAAGCTCTGTGAGAAGACCTTTACAGTAATAGACTTAAATAAGCCAGGTTCTAAACCTCTGTATTCTGAGTACAGCAGCCATAATGAGATTGAAATACACAAGAAACTGCAGGAAAATGAAAGAAGTGCCTGAACCATTGCCACTAAGTGTGTTCTGAGGTTACAAAGCTTTCAGAACTTCCTGGAGGAGAGGGCCAGTTCATGCAGTAAGTCAATGCAGAATGTTTAGCAGTCTGATAGAGATGCTGGGATGACCAGTTGGCCAGGGGTGACCATGGCTATGTCATGCCCTGGAAAGCTCTGTCCTGCTGTTTAGAATTCCAGCACAATTGCACAGCTGTGACTGTGGCCTGTCCAGGAAAAAACCTCTGTATTTCCTAGATGCTGTCCTTGTCATAAATGGTGTGGAACTTGCACCGTTTCCTTTATTATAAGGAGACTGTCTGCCCCTTTAAGTGCTCGGATGTTTTATTTAGATGCTGTTTTATTTATAAGCCTGTAACCTGGATAGTGTGGTAGCAGGTCCAGCAAAGACTGTGGCTGCCCAAGAGGCAGGGGAAAGCAGTCCAGCACACTGTTTCTGAGCCCTCTGGTTAGGGTTACATGACAGCACAGCACTGCTGATTCTTCTGTGGGCAGGGAGGCCACAGGTCAAAGCTGCTGAGGTACTGAGCTAGTACAGGCCTGTGTTGCTCCCCAGGCTTTGTTGCAGAGAAACTACCTCATCCACCAGCTTCATCTGCTGTACCTAATGCCCAAATGTGTAAAAAGATGAAGCTATAGAGGGGATGAAAATAGTACATCCTTGGTTGCTGTTGATGCAGTTATACAGAAACCCTCATCTCTGTATCATTGTTTTTTTCACATTCCAAGGCATTTTTCAGATAAAAGAATGCCCATGGTTGAGAAGCTTTAGGTGAATCGGTAAAGGAAAGGTCTGAGATTAGACTTTTTCCAGCATAGGCTACACGAGCAGTTAATGTTAAAGTGACCTTTAGAAAACAGGTTATGAGAGGATGATGAATGTTAAACAAATAAACATGCTATGTCTTTTATACTACTGAATATAGAAGGTTAATACTGTTGGATAAACTAAGGTTTGCCTCAAGGCCTCTACAGCTATCAAAGCATCAAAATGTCATGAGTCAACATTCCAGTTCTTGCTTTGATACGTGTTTTAACAGTGAGGCAGTACAGAAGGCGTTAAGAGAACCTTCTTCTTCCCTCCTGACCTCTATACTTTCTCTCCTGCTGTGGACATCCTCTCCTCTTCTGAGGTGGACCAAACAGCAGCTTAGTTCGCTTCAGAGGCGACTGCAGGAATCAAGATTTGGACAGTTGCTCAGTGTCCAAGACCAAAGCTATTTCCATACAGCTAATTAAAAGTAGTAACTTAGTTTTACACAATAGAATGTTGGTTTAAAGTATGTAAATGGAAGCTAAACAAAAGTAGAGAAAGCTAAAAAGAGGAGACCTGAGGCTTGGCAGTGATCCTAAGCTGATGTATTTTTAGGAGTGTGACAGGATCAGTACAATAGCATTAGAAATTTCAGGTTAAGTAACAGATTCTGAAGGTGGTGGTCAACTCATCTCTCTGTGCAGTACAGAAGAAGAATGAATGTTAGTGATCCAAATACTTTAATAGGCGTGCACAGAGATGACATTTAAGACATTCATAACCAGTAACTGGATCAAAATGCGTTTAGAACAAGTTTGGGACTGAATCTGTGATCAGAAGAGTTTGGCCATGGGTGATAGTGTAAATAGTTCAAATAATAACTGAATGGTCTTACACTTGAAGTATTTTAAGTGATTGGCTATGCTGCTCTAAGTGTGAATTAGAAACTGAGACCAGGAGTAGATCACGGGGTCTGCAAGCGCTCTGCAGCATCCGGGTCTAGGCTGAACATCCCAGCTGTGCTCAGACTGTTGTGCTGGTTCAGATTGCTGCTGCGGGGAGGGTTCTTTACAAGTCCACTTTACAAGTCCACCAGGCTGGAGGGAAACAACAACCAAAAGTGAAGTCGTAGCTGAGATGTTTGTAAGTGTAATAATTTGTGCATGATTAGACACTCAAATGACACTGAGGGAAGCATTAAAGTCAGGCCACCCAGAGAGTTACTACAGCTCACCGAAGAGTTTTTCTTTAAAATTTTACATTTAAAGATATAAACTAAAAAGATCCCAAAGTCCTCTAAGAGGTTATCTCAGGTGCTGAAAGCAGAAGTCAGGAGGTGGAAAAACTGCTAGAAAGGAATTGTAGAGTTACATCCAGTGCTCTGAAATTCATAAATCCTACAAATAAGGTGTATGGGATTGCCGTTTCCAAGTCTCACCAATGAGGCCTGCGTTTAACCTCCTGTAAAACAAATGACTTGTATTCATGTTTGCTGCATATGATCAATCTCCAGCAGCACCAGCTGTGAGAATCTTCACAGAGGAATTCATGCTCCATTGTTTAAGGTCCATCACCTTGGCCTTGCTTGAAGGACAACTAGGATAGGTCTCTGATAGCCAAACTGCCTTTCAGTATGGCCTAGAAAAAAGGGGATGTGGAAGAGTGGGTTTCTGGAGAAGTGAATCTAGGTTATGTTTTTCACTGCTAGTCACAGCTGAAGTCCTGAAAGTGATGCAATTGTGTTTTGTTCCCAGGAACATACCATCTGGTGAGCGTGCTGGTTCTGTGACATCATCTGCAAATATATGCTGCTTTTGGTAGCAGTCTTACTGTAGCATTGCTCAGTATCTAATTGAGACCATTGCCTGGTATTGGTTTCTCCTGGATATTAACACGGCTCTGGTTGTTGTTAGGTTTGCTGCCAGTAACGGATGATGATGCCAAACTGCATAGGGGGTTTTCTGAATTCCCTGGAGTGAAAAAAGTTCCTTGTCCTTTATAGGTACAGCTCAGGAGTATGGTGGAATCATACGTCATGGTGCGAAGCTACTCTTTGCCTTTGCAGAAGCAACTGTGCCTAAAATCACTATCATCACCAGAAAGGTAAGCTGGCACGATTCCATGGTGCTCTGTTGGAGTTCTTGTTTTCACTAGTAGCAATTTTAGCTATGCGAAGCTCTGTCCATCTGTCCCACTTGTGCTTTCTGTTGTCACATCTCCATTTGTCCCATCTGGTAACACCTCTTTATGTCAAGTTACAAGAGGCCATTTTCTTCTATTCTCAGACTATTACCTCAGCTCCTTCATTCCTTGTGCCTCTGCACTCCTCTAAAATCACGTTTCTGCTCTTTGCTTTCTCCCTGGAATGCCTTCAGTCAAGTATTTATCCTTTGTCACCCAGCTTGTCTCACTGAGGACATGCCATCTGTTTGCACAGAGCAAATCATCTTTCTCTGTTCTTGCCACTTCAGTTTCCTTTTCCAAAACCAGTGCTGACTGTATCTTTCTTATGTCATGCCTGCAGGTTTCATGCTCACATGGTTTCTCTTCTTCCATTTACTGTTGTTATAGTCTACTTGATTTTTTCTCCTCTCTCTTTTTCTGCAAGGTACCTGATATCATGCTGCCATAAGCTCAGAGATCCTCTAGGTCCTAAAAGGCTTCGCTTTTTCCTTGCTTGTTTTTCTCCTTTTCTTGGCTTTCCTTCTTGCTGTCCCTTTTTCTTTCTCTGATTCTTGTCAATATTGCCATCCTTCCCAAGTTTGCAGCCTTGCTGTAGCTTTCAGTAATGCCTTGCAGCAGACTGGATTGCAGTTTGCTCTGCAGTTCTGCAGTATCTGTTAATCGCTGCTGTCTGGAGCGCTTCCAGTACCAGAGTGGAGCGTTGCAGAGCCGGAGTGCTGCATTCCCTGCCCGGGAAATTCCAGAAGCACCTCATTTGTTTGTGCGCATGTGCACGGTGTGGTTTGAGGCCTGCTGTTCAAGATATATGGCGATTCCTCCCTGCCTGCCATCAAGGAGGGTCGTGGGTTACTAGCAACCCCCTTCCGTGCTCTTTGTGGTTGTAGTTGAAGAGACATCTAGTCTTAGGAGAGCATAGCAAAAGGGAGATAGATGCTCACGGTCTCTTTCAGGTAAAATTTAGTCCCACTTGCTTGTCTTTGGAATGGTAAAAGCTGCAAGAGGAATGTAGGCTATTGCTGCTGTGAACAACTTTGCACTGATTTATCCCTTGTTTTTTGTTCCAGGCCTATGGGGGTGCCTATGATGTGATGAGCTCAAAGCATTTAAGAGGAGATGCCAATTACGCCTGGCCTACTGCAGAGGTGGCAGTGATGGGTGCAAAGGTAAATCCATGCTGACTCTTACACTGGCTCTAAAGCAGCTGACCAGAATGCACATCTGTACAGTGTGGCAGGGAGAAGGGGCTGGTAGAGCACACAAATGTCTTCTGTACAGCCCCAATTACTGTCACTGACATGTAGACTTTGTCTTTCTAGGGTGCTGTCCAGATCATTTTCAGAGGAAAAGAGGCAGATGCAGAGGCAGAATACGTGGATAAGTTTGCAAACCCCTTTCCTGCTGCCATGAGAGGTATGGTTATCTCGCACTTTGTGTCTCCTGTTTGAGTTTGCCATTGCATGTAGTAAATTTGTAGCTGTTGAGTAACTTTTTGCTAATGATATTTGCACCTGAGTCAGAAAGGTGATGCTTGATCACAGCTTGTGGAAAAACACAAAATACACTCAAATGGAAAGAGACTGGCAATATGTGGGGATTGCACTGGAAAGCAGATTTTCGGTTTCACAGACATTGGAAAGCGTCTCAAAATTCAGCCTTTCCCTTAAAGGCACAGGTGCTTTGGCAATCTGTTTGACAGTGGCCTTGAGAAAAGGTCAGAGTCTGGTTCAGTTTAGTGATGTTACCCAGGACTCTGGAGTGTAAATTCTCCCACTGTGTTTCCTTCTGGCTTTGAAGTCTTAACTGTGCTGTGGAAGGCAGTTCTGTAGGCTCTGGAGCTGGCACTCTCCATTGCCAGTTGTGCTGGCTTACTCTGTTGATAGGGTTTGTACTTCATTTAAATCCCAATAATAGCACCACAGAGCTGGGAAGACTTAGCCAAGCCGTTTTCCACCATAACCACTGTGCACAATATATCTCTCCCTCTGGTTTTGCAGTAGACTACTACTGCTGTTAGAGGCAGAAAAAACCCAGCTTCCTGCGTGTGCAAAGTCAGGGATGTCTCTTCCATCCAATACTTGTAAATCTTTAAGTCAGACTAATAGTAGTAAATGGAAGGAGATGGTATGTCTAAACTTGGCGGTAACAGGTACCGCACACAGTGACTAAAGCCCCTCATTAACATTTTATGGCTTGCGAACTTTTGCAAAAATTAAACCCCCAAATGTTTCTAATTTAAAAACTGCTGACACAGGAATATTTCCTTTTCAGGCTGTTTAAATTATCTTCTTAAGTTAATTTGTAACTTGTGAACTGTTTATTCCAAGTACTGTTTTGATTTAGCTGATGGACATTGCAGCCTCCCTACAGCAGGATGAGAAGCAAGCAAACACTTCATGGTTTGTCAGGTTTTGTTTTCTTTTCTTTACAGGGTTTGTTGATGATATCATCCAACCTTCAACCACCCGCATGCGTATCTGCCATGACCTAGATGTGCTGGCTAGTAAAACACAGTCCAGTCCCTGGAAGAAACATGCTAACATCCCACTGTGAGCGTGAGGAGGGGCTTGGCCATGCTGGAAGACACAGCAGTATTCTGAAAGCAAATACTCTGTTTAAGTGCAGGTCTACTTTGCAATGGAAACAGTCTTTTCATTTTGATTTTGTTAATACCATTAAATCATGGTACATATCTCATTTAATTTGGAGTCTTACCATTTCATCTCTATAAACCCATTTTGGTGGGTGGATTAATAATCCACACAACCTGCTCGCCTGCTGCAGGTGAGTTGTTACAAATTGCACAAGGTCAGATGCTCCATGGGCTGCTCCATCCTGTAGGCCCTGGAGGTGGCTTGGGCAGGCAGAGCTACAGTGACCTCTCACTGCTCAGGAGTCAGACCCGCGAGTTCAAGTCTAGCCTTGGGTCCACCTTTGGAGTCTGACTCCACTTCCTGTGCCACAGACTTGGAGAGAACAATCCTGAGCTTATATTTCAATGCACTGGAATCCAGGCCCTGCCAATCTGACACTAACCTGTTCCTCTGCTAGGCTGTCCTGACTTGCAGCTTTTACATGCTGGCTGCAGAAGCACTGAGTCTTGGTTGGTATTGGTGACCTCCAGGCTGTGACACAGGTAGTTAAGAGCTGTGGGGCCAGTCTCCTCTCAAAGGGCAAGTGACAGTGCATCCATATTGGAAGAAAGGCAATTCTGGCGGGACTCAAGAGTTCTTCTCACTGGGCACGGGGGGCCTTTCTCCCTCAGCAGAGGATCAGAACAGAGACCTCCAGAGGCCCCTTGCAGCCTTATCTATGATTATTTGCCAGACTTGCAAGGAACCACTGCAATAGTGTTACTACAGATGATCAGCCCTGGGCCCTGTGCTCACTCTGCTCATTAGAAGTTGTGCTTTAACTACAGCCCCAGAAGGTAGTGAGTAACGGCCATCAGCATGTTTAGCACTACTGCAAACAGCTGCCAAGCACATGAACTCCTGTAGTGATCTGTTTGTTACAAGTAACCTCAGTAATTTATGGCACTGTATTAGAAGACAGAGAACTACCCTACCTGCACACTGCAGCTGTTGCTGTTGACTCCCCAAGCAAGAAAAGATGGCAACTTGGCAGGTAGCATCTCTTCCCAGGTAGGTGCAGCTGGGGCCTGAGTGAGCACAGCCATGGAGCATGCAGCCTGCACCTGGTGGGGGAGGGCAACAACTAAAAATCATCTGAAAACACAGTACAGAAGGAGTGTTTCAAGTACGAGTCCTAGCTCCACTGTTCTTTGTACTAGCTAGAGGCAATGTCTTGTTCACTAGACATGGTCAAACCACGTTACAGATGTACTGTCCATCCTGGCTGCAGACACACTGAAGCTACCTGCAGGAATGTAGCTGGTGGTACTGCAGCAGAAACGTGCTCGGAGCAGATGCCTGTACCTGCTGCCCATGGAACAGAGCTGGCTGCAACAAGAAGGTAAGGTAGACTGAAATGTTACTATGTTGGGGGTCACTGCCATGAAGTGAGCTCTTGAGAAGCTATAGTCAGAGTTTGTAAGGACCAAGAGGATTTTTCGGAGGTAATTAGTAGCTGAGAGTTGCCGCCAGTGGCTGTCTCAGGTTTAGAGGCAAAAGCTGTTTTAAATGAAACAATATGCACATAATTTCTTCAGCCTGCCCAGTGTCAGGAGGAGATGCTAAATGAGAAACCCAGTTGCCATTGTCACAAAGAGTAAAATACGACCTTTCTTTTTTCCTAACCTCATTAGTTCTATAGACTTCATCCTGTCTTCTATTCCTTGCCAGGACAAGAACTTGCCTTTTATATCCCTTTGATTCCCAAGCAGTCAGGTGCTCCAGCAGCACAGTGCTTTGGAAGCCCGCTGGGAAGCTGCTCTGGCCACGTCACTTGAGTTTCTCTTGAATTCCAGTCACCTGCAGAAACAACAGAAATAAAATAAAATCTTTTCAATGGAGAGTAGTCCTTGAACTTAGAAGTGTGAAAGGTTACTTACTGTGTTCCACAGTGCACCAGGAGCTGAAGTCACTTACAAGCAATTTGAGATGTTGCATTTGGTGGGCTGTGTTTCGGGAGTAGTCAGGCCTTGAATCTTACCCCTGTTCCTCACCTGTGGCATCTTGTTACTTTCTCTGATTTAGATGATTTTCCTTTAGGAAGTGGGCCAGGTGAGAAGTAAGTCAGTTTTTCTTTAATGCTACAGAGATGAAATCATTCACAGGTTGGACAGTCACAGCACCTTTCTCTCTGAGGCATGGGAATAACAAGAGCACATTCATTGCAGGGATCTGTGAAACTCCATTTAGCCCAGCTGGTTGTTGGACCTTCCACGCCTTCAGTACGTTGTCCAGTTCATTTCAGGCATACATGGCAGGAAGGTGAGATTTTCCTCAGACTTTGTGACGGTTCAGACAATGCTGAGCATTAACAATGCAACTCTCCCAACTTGGGTGAGGGCTTACCAGACTTACAGCAATTTCACAATAAACCCCTCCCAGATCAACCAAAATCCAAAAATCCACCACAGCAGAGGGAAGAAAGACAGAGCAGGCAGGGTTTTCCTTTGTGCTGCAGCCGAGTGGGTGAGGTCGCTTATGGAATCTGGGGGTGAAGCCTGGACTGCGAGAGCCGCCTTTCAGTATTTCCTTTAGCTACTAAGAAAGGGGATGGTAAGATGTGATGGTCCAAGCGAGCTTTGAAAAGAAAGCTACAGTGAAGAGGGTGCTCATCATACTCATGATTTTGAATAGTTTATTAAATGAAAGGTGAAGCATCAGTTTTAAATTGTACAAAAGGAAAAAAAAACCCCTCATATTGTAAATGTACAATTTACAGAATTACTAGCAAAACCAATCAAGGAGACACTCATAATACAAAAACCTATTGACTGCAAACTGAACTGGAAACCCATTGCAGGTACCGTGATAATAAATGTTTGTTATACAGTATTCTACAATGTTAAATTAGGAATCAGTTTTCCACACAGAGGACTGTGAAGCACAAGGTTTGTCTGAGACTATGACTCAAACCAGGCAGCATTTGTTATGCTACTATGCTCACAGGGTTACTGTGATGACAATTTTATGCAGCCATTCCTGCCCACCCTATTACTTTTGGGGTGGACAGAATAAGAAGGGAGGTAACGTGATTTTACAAGGTTCCAGCTACTTCTCAGGTTTTATACATTACCCAACCACCATCTGAGGAATGGCTGAATTACCTAGTCAGACATTTTTGGCAACCATGCCTGAGAACTGCACATGTTGTAAGAAACAAACCTCAGCTGCGTGAAAGGCAGGTTTGTTTTTAAGATCTTTTAACTCCCAGCAAGTAAGCACTGGGCACTGGCGTGTTGGTTTGTTTTTCAGCAAGCTCGTAACAGAAAAAAAGCTCCATGATTATTTTGCAGTTGCTAAAAACACAGAAAAAGCACCTCTAAACCTGCTGTGCTCCAAGTGGGTCAATCTGCTTCGTGTCTCAGATGTTAACGTTAGAACGCAGAAAGGAAGATTAACATTTTGGGGCTGATTCTTTGAGATCCTAGAGTCAGTGCAAGTCGTGGATGGGCAGCACCTCTGGTATTGGGCCGGTTTTAACTAAGTAGCAGCTACTAGGCAGAGTCATAATGGAATTCCAAATTATTGAAGACATTGAAAAAATCTCTTATTACAATGACTTAGCTGAGAATGTTTTGGGTTTTTTTTGATGTTTTTAACTTTTCTGAAAAATCATACTTCATTTCCCCCAAAGAATTACTCTTAATATGCACAGTTAACACTGAAAATGTAGCTGTATTCCATTGTAAGCTTAAGAACTTCACCATCTAAGCACAAATTTCTATGCAGCACATACAGTACTTCTAACTGGCAAAATTAATTTACAAAAATAGCGGAAAAGGGTATTTACGGCATGGAACTTTCTCTTCTTTTATGGTACAGTTAAAATTGCTTTTAGTTATGCTAAAGTGATTCCTTTCCCCCACCCTTGACTTCTCGTTTTTTTTTGACTAGGAACGTTGCTGTTTATGTGCCTTGGGTTGGCAGGGCTTGAAGTAGGTAGTAAAAACAGCAAAGTGATTACTTGAGAACCATTTGTGTGTTTTACTGAGAATACTTTATTTGCTGGTATAAGTTGCTAAAAATGCACAGAGCAAGTACCAATAGAAAATTTACTGTTTTTGTGTCCCCGTGTGCTATATAAAATGAATGTTACACAGCATCTGTTGGAAAAGTGGCTTCACGGACATCTCTTACTTTCTATCCCATTATAAATAAAAATAAATCTTCTCAAGAGTATAAAATCTGGGTTTATCATATCAGAATCTGAAATTTTTTGGCAGAGATGCACGTCATTAGAATTCTAACCTCTTCTACAAGAGTGTTCTTCTCAATGCCTATGAGAGGATATAAGCGTACCATAATGTTAATCAAATCCAGTGTGTTCAAAAACACTTTTCTGTAGCCAGAGTGACCTGCTTATAGCATCATCGCTAGTCAATGGCTGATAGGCATAGGTTTAATAAAAATGGCTAGCTCTTAAAACATAAAAAGGCAAATGTTAAAACTGTTTTAAATTGTACAGCAGAAAAATAAAGTTAAAAAGTTCTGTTTTCACTCAATGTTGTTTTCAGAAAACATATGTAGAACAGTGTTTATTTCGACAGCTGTCTTAACAATTTAAAACTTCCTCCTCATCCAGAAAAAAAAATATCTGTATTAGGACAGTCAAGAACAGGGATACAAATGATTTTTCAGGTCAGCCCTTCTGAGGTGACTGGATTGGCCAACTTTCCTTTCTGTCATTAAGAAGTTCTTCTTCTTCCTGTCACTACAAAAAGGGATTGACCTCAATCATTTGGTTAAAAATCAAACTGTATCACATCAAAAATGTGGTTTTCATACAAGCTATCACAGTATATAGGCCTCTAGCTCTAAACAATAGAGTTCCAAATTTGTAAAATGTCTTCACCAGACTTCAGAACATAGGCATTCCAAATCCCTAGAAAAATGACATAAAAGACAGTGATCAATGAGGTGTAACAGTTCATCAGAAAGAACTGCAGATAAACGGGAAATGATACTAGTGTAAAGCCTTACTGAATCATCCTCAATGATAGCTGCAGAGTCAAAGAAGTCTGGCCTCAGTTCAGCCCGTTCTCGCCGGTTTCTTGAAGGTGGCTAAAAAGAGGAGGTTGCAGGTTTAGAACATAGCAGCAACTGTCTGGGTACAAAGGATTCATGTGGCTCTGCAGCCAGTGGGTGCATCTGGCTTTGGGCTTTCCTAGAAGGTCTGATACAAAGGTAGGCCCTGGCATAGGGAAGTGCTTCTTACATTCACTATTTAAGGACTGGGGTGAAAGCTCAAATGATGTTAAGTCTGTGCTCACAGCTAAGGACTGGCCTGAGGCCGCTGCTGATCTTAGGATGTTCTTGTTTTAGGACTGCAGGCCGCGCTGCACAAAATCTGTCCTTTAACTGTCTTTATAAGTTTATGATGAAATTTCAGCTCTGACCTTGACAAAAAATGGGTTTAGGAAAAAAAAAAGGTACTTAAGATTTCATAGTATTTCTGAGAACTAAATCCTTTATGCTGTCTTTCCCTAGGAAAATAAGAGTAAATGTGATCTTCACTATCTTGATCAAATGCCTTCATTTCCTTGCCTGGATTACTAGTGAAAGAGAAATTTTACTTACTTGATGCTAGCAATAACCTTGGTATTCAGCAGCAGCAACTGAATTACTGCCTAAATTTTCTTTCCAAGACATTATAGCCCAGTCCTCAAGTAACCCATGCCTTACTGTTTGGATATAAAAGGAGAAATAGGAATGGATATAGAAGGAGAAATAGGAAAGGACAAAAATGGAGAAGCGTATAACGCAAACGCCTTTTTTTTCCTGTTTTACAAGGAAAAGGCCATCCAGAGGGCCCTGGAGAGATGGGCCAGTGCAAGTCTCATGGATTTCAAGAAGGCCAAGTACAAGGTCCTGCACATGGACTGGGGCAATCTGAAGCAAAAATACAGGCTGGATGGAGAGCAGCCCTGAGAAGGATTTGGGAGTGTTGGGTGATGAGAAGCTCACCTTCCTGAATCTGCAGTTGGAAGTTCTAGGGAGCATTCGGATCATTTCTGTTCTCTCAGACAATAGGAAATGCGGCTCAAGACTTTGTACATTTGTTTGCAATTCTAAAATTCCTTTTAAATTACGTCTCATCTAGTAAACTTGCTATTAATAAGATTTACTGACCAGATCAATGACCATCGTGTCCTCAAATTCTTCATTCATATCCTCTAGCTGACCTCGTGAGGACATCATTACATCTTCAAAGATGGGCTCAGCATCATCTTCCATTAGACCTCGTCTGATTAAATAATGAGAAAGAAAAAGTCATTTCCAGGTATTTCAACTTCACCCATGATTTTCATCATCACAAAGAATGCCTTCATTAATAAGAGGTCAAATGTCACAGAAGTTGATGGTAGCAAACCAGAAGAGGTGACATTTAAACTGAGGCACTGCCATCTAAAATGGTTCTGGGCTAGAGATGAGGGTGCTCTGAACACTTACACTGCATGCCTTACACCAGTTCTCCCTTTCATGTAGTTCATGCCTGTCCTGTCTTTTCGATTTAGATCTTCTAGCTTCTGTTGGCCCAACCAAGATATCTGCATCTGGGGACTAACAAACAAAGCAGCGTTATGAGTGTGAACACAGACAATTTTGAGTTGCCTTTTTTAGACAATATCTATCTACTTAAGTGTTGTGTTTGGCCATGCTTCAGATGAAGATCTTTAAATCACATCCTATCACTGTACATGGCTTCGGGATTCCCCTCCAGAACTTGTTTCCTCTCACTGTATGTGTGCACAAACAAAAAAACTCCAATAATTGTTGTAATAAAACCAGCTACATAAAATGGCAACATTGCTCGTTCATGAGTGTGACACATGTGAAGTGGGAGCACTACTAAATCCTGCTTCACTGTCACAGATCAGGCAAAATATGAGCAAGAATAGATCCGAATTAGCAATTGACACACATTTTAAAACAAAAATTTCACACAACATGAAAACCAAATTGCTTTAAAATATATACCCTGATTAGCATCCACTAAGTTAGCCCAACTCTTAGCCCACCTTAAACAATGTACCATCTAAATCCAGTAGTACACAGCAACAGATTGGATATGATTTGTATGCTGCAGCACAAGGAGACAGCAGTGAGCTCAGGGTAGCTCTTGAAGAGCAATATTAGTTTTTATTATTTTACTATTTTATTTTTAATTATTTTCATTTTTAAATTGTTAGATAATTTTGTTAAACAATTTTGTTAAATTTTGGGGGTTTGTTGTATTTTTGTTGGATGATTTTGTTAAATTTTGTTTAAATAACATTAGATTTTTGTTAAATACTGTAATTTGATTTTATTAGCTGATTTTGTTAAATTTTGTAAGATTTGTATTTTGTTAGATAATTTTGTTAGCTTTTGTTAAATCTTGTATGATAGTTTTGTTACATAATTTTGTTAATTTAGTTAATTTAATTTCGATTCTGTTAAATATTGTTAGATGATATTCTTTAGATGAATTGGGTAGCTTTTGTTGGATTTTTGTTGGATTTTGGTAGCTTTTGTGAAATTAATTTGGTTAGATGATTCTGTTAAATTGTGACAGCTTTTGTTAGGTTGTGGCAGCTTTTGTTAAATTCAGTTAATTTTGTTAAGATTTTTGGTAGCTTTTGTTAGGTTTAATTTTGTTAGACTGTAGTAGCTTTTGTTAGATTTTGTTAAATTTAGTTAATTTTGTTGGATGATTTTGTAAAACTTTAGCTAGAGAATTTTGTTAGATAATTTAAGTTAGGTTTGTTTATTTTTACAGAACCTTTTACCTTCCTAGGCAAAAATTACCATTATCAATTATTTCTATTTGGAAAATACTGAGATTAAAGAATGCAGGATGAAGCAGGAAAGTTTACGATTAAACAGGGATCAAGCAGGGTGACTGCAGGTTCAGTAAGAACGGGGAACCTGGGGAACATACATCAAGAAAAATAGAATGGACAAAATCTGGAAGAAAGCCAAGAAACATAATCTGGCTATTTTATACTATGCTACATTGGTTGAGGCCTCATTCATCTGCTGAGTGCAATATGCCTTTTTAATACAGCCAGATCAGTACATTCAGCTATAAAAGTTATAAAAATAGTCTCCAAAACAGATACTGCTATTCTGTAACCTCAAATTAATAGAAATAGCACATAATAGCATTCTCTCAAGATGTTCATTCTTAAAGTACTGTTATATAATAACCAACATTTTCTTCCCCCTCTAAATGGAGGTCATAAAATGGAATTGAGTGAAAAAAGCTATATATTATTTAGGGCAAAATAACCTTGGGCAGAGACGGCAGTTATTCCAGAAACAGGAAATACTAGCTCAGCGGCTAGAGTTGGATTGAAGAGTTAATTTACAAGAAATCATTAGGATGGCTGGAGACCAACAAGTGCACTATGACAAAGGGCAGAGGGGAAGGAAAGAGAACATCTAACAGATTTTCCAGGGAAACACTTCAACCCAAACTGGGGCCACAAGCACTAGGAAGATTTAACCATAACCATATGGTTATGCTGTGAGACAGTTTTAACACATGGAATTTCTACCATGATTTCATGACAACATATTTTTCCTGGAAACTGAAAATAAAGTATTGTTGAGCTATAGCCAAGACAGTTCCAGTTGTTTTTGCAAATAACTGCTGCATCTATGGAGCCATTGACTGAGACTTTCTGTGTAAATAACATGTAACTCCTGTGCCTGGCTCATGGTGCTTGATACTGAAATTCCAACACTTACTTGTGTAAAAAATCTTGTTCAGATCCCTGCTCCGACTCGTGCTCCTGGATCTGCTCTCCCATTTGCCTGGTGTTCTCTCTCAAGACAGTTGAGGTGAGCTGTGGTGGTTGCAGTGTCCCTGGAGTATGTATGTTTTCGTTCCTGTTCAGCCACGAGCCTTCTAGACTCTCATCTAGAAAAAGGACATTAATTACACAGTTCTGGTAAGGGGCAGTGCAGCATTACCGCTGTCAGGATTTGTTCAGCCAGCTCTGAATGAACACCTCGCGTTAGTACTGACAACTTCCCAGCTGCTGACACGCTCTGCTACAGTTAATTTCAGTTGCAGCACTTTCTCCAAATCTAGAATTTCAACAGTTTAGTAGCTTTCCAAACCAGTGGATAAATGCTTGAAATTATAATTTTTTCAGCTCTCATTTAATTTTGTGCTCCTTTTAAGGCAGGATTATTACAGCTGTTCTCAGTGATAACACAAGGCAGAAATACTTAACAATCAGAAGTCATTGCAAATATCATACTGCAGCACTACCTGTATTACTGCTGTGTGTCCTGGATACATCTACCAGAGACAGTTAATTCCCAGTTACTGAGTTTAAAATCTAAATGTAAGACTGCTAATCTTATACGCACAGAGCAACCAAAATACAGGTGAAAGCTAAGATGAGTTTGGAGCATAAACCCCAAAATCTGGTCAACCTCAGCAGTTGAATTCTGTGAAAATCATGGCATCCTGAAGGAAGCAAATGAGTACCTGAAGAAAGGAAGTGGTATTTTATCTTCCTGAACTCCAGGCTGGCTACCAGAAACTGAAGGACTTGGTGCACGTACTGCTCAGCAAACACTCTGGTGGAGAATGGGCCAGATTGTAGAAGTGCCTATGCACAAACTTTTGAAGACTATTTTGGGAAATTCCTGTATAGTCAGGCAAATTGGCATTGGATCCTTTACTGAGCAGTTATGAACATAGATACTGACCTTAGAAAAATCCCTGAAGTTTAACGATCCCTCTTACAACTACTCTGTAGTGAAACAGTAAATTTATGTTGCCAAAAGTATACACTACATCGTACAGATGAACCAGACGCAAACTGGTGAGAAATGTGCTAACAACCAAATTGCCAATGAACAAGCCTGAAGTCGCAGAAAGAGCACAGATACAGACACTGGATATCAATGCCATTTTAAATGAGAAGGTGCCTTTAGTGATCTCCAGTGGTCCTGCAAAAATACAGACCTTGTATTTTACTTCTGCCTCAGGTTTGCTCAAGCACCCTGTTAATTACCAACAGCTCCAGCCTGAAGCATAGGCAGAAAACCAGAAGTCCATGACTAAGAAAGGTGTAAAGTAGATAACAAACACTTCCTGTTTCCAACTTCAGTAACAGCTTTTAATAGTTCTGAATCTGCAAGGACTTGCAATGGTTACTTCCCATAAACACAGGTCCAAGCTCAATAGGAACTTCCAGCTGTCTTGTTTTTATGACATACAGAATATATCATACAGTTCAGCATTAACTGATAAACTGTAAGGGCTCCTAAAAGGGAAACCTGTAATAGAGGTACAAAATGAGGCAAACTAAACTCACACAAACCTTCTACTCTCTTTTTGTGGAGTGGTGGCCGTCCTTTCTTATTCCTCACTGAAGAGGCTTTGCTGCTGCTGCTTCCACTGTTAACTGACATTCTGTCATCTTCACCACCTGTAACTAGCGAGTTTCTGTAGGAAATGAGTGGCAGCCATACATCTTCTCTTCTTTCCATCATCTGTTCTGTCAGAAACTTCTCCAAGTAGGAGTGACTGAAAATAAAAGGCAATGAATACAGAGGCACAACATACTGTTCCCTCTAATTAATTAACCTGCAGCCCAATTTCTGTTGTTGAGAGCTTAACATAAATCCTGCATGATGTTTCATTATTTTAATTTAATAACGTATGCTGATAGGGCATTGTATCTCTGACTGATTAAGAATATATGGCATTCCCTGAAAACAAGCTAACACATTTAATGAGGCACAGGTTACTCACAGATAAACAATACAAAATGTTGTTTCCCCAACACCTTCCTCCCACATTTGTCTGAACATTCACAGCACACTCTACTTGAATACCTTTTCTGTTTTGCTTAGTGTGGAAGCCACCTCTATATATTGCTGCTGTGTCAACAGACTGAATTAGAACCCCTATGGTGAGGATGCAGGCTATCCTTTTGCATCTTGGAACAAGAACAATGGCTTCTTCTACAAGCAGTCATTTTCGGATAAAACAGTTGAAGACCTGTTCCACTGCCATGAAGAAGTCCAATACACACATGTTACCTAACTTAAGGGTGGAATCAAACAACCTCCCTCCCCTGTCTATTGTGTCTGCTGCTTTATTAGTGTGAATGCTTCTTCCTTCCCATTTATGTGCATACTGAGTAACACCCAAACCCTGCACTGAATGGCAAATTCTTGGTTTATTCTCCTTCTCTTTTGCAGTACCAAAGAGTGTTAACACTTGAGCGTTTCGTGGCTTCATAGAATCTATCTGCAGAATAGTCATGGAAAATAGAAAGGTTTTCTGCATCCAGTTTATATTTATAGAGTGCACAGGTTGTGCCCAAATTGTGAGGAAGGAAAAACTATAGCACTTGAGAGTTCTTTACTGATTAGATGCCAATGGTGAGATAACTGTTGCTCAGCATTTTAGAGGAGCTTCGAAGTGGTAGTTCTCACCATCTTCAGCAAAGACAGAAACTCTCAATTTCCAGGAGTCAGCACACGCCACTGAGCTCTGTCTGATCTCATTTCAGACACCCAATAGTCAGTTGTCCAGTTTAAGCCAACAGTCTCTGTTTGAGAAAAATAAATGGAAAAGAATGCCCCCACAGGGCAATTCACTTCTCTACTGTCTTACATGAATTCCTCAGAAACTCCCTGCCTGTAGATCCCTTATGCGATTGTAACTGCATTAGTATAAATCTTTCTTTGCTAAGTATAAGAGTCTGACACCTTAAATGTATCGTTTTATATTAAATCCATAGATTTGAATATATCCATGTGGCTATCACCAATTGTGGAGATTACTGATAAACCAAAAAGTTAAACAAATAAGCAGGATAGGTAAACTAAACAAAATCAATGTTGCTGCTTCATTCCCAAACTGGAAACAACTTGCTTTTCTCCTCCCAGATAAAAGAAAAACAGCAGTTAACCAGAAAGGAAGTAGGATCCCTGTAAAAGAGCAGTATTTGCTGAACTGTGACAGGAAGGGTATTTTGTACCAAGGGCAGATGACACATGCAGACATACTGGGCAAACAGTTCATTTTTACAAGGTAGGGAAGCCAAGCTGAAGGACTTGTGGGAGAGAGGCAGCGCTATGCCCATGAGACTTCTCAGGGTTATTCTAGAGCACTCCAGACTAACAGCCCATTGCTGAGCTTACAGAGAGTAACCTGGCAGGAGGAGAAAGAGCTGGGGCAGGAGGTAAAGGATCCTGTAAACAAGACTTCTCCACCAGATGGTGGTCACGTACCTTCCTGTTCACAGGCAACCCCTTCGGAGGGAGGGGGAAGAGGTCCCTGAGGATTGGAGCAGTAATGCTACAGAGAAGAGCAAATCAACTCTCCAGAGTATAGCTGAGTATGTAATGTCAGTGAAGCACTATGGCAATGCAGCCACTGCCTGATGGGTGCAACCATGACATGTATCTCAAGGAAAGGAATATAGATTTCTCAAGAAGACATCTTTACATATAAGCAAGTTATCTTGACTCTTTTCATAGTCACCACAGCCAATGGAATCCAGGGCATGTCTGAACTCATCCTAAAGCAGTAATATAGCAAAGATCAGATAAATCATGACCTAAAGGACCTATTTGTTTTCATTTATCTTCAAATTCAGCAAAAGTAAATAGTTCAGAGACAGATGACTAAAATAAAGACAGATAAAACCATCAGTCTTTACAGTCCTGCAAAGCCAGTGGTTGGGTGCGGAGGCACCAATGAACAGGGAAACTTCAAGAAGAAATATGACAAGGCCACATAGAAGGAAAAGGAACAAGAACTCCTCACATCCATAATTTCAAGGATCAGGTCATGTAAACTGTACACAACAATGTGACTTTAACTTTTAGACACTGAAGAAACTTATGAAAAGGATGATGACTGTCCATGAAAGATAAAATTAGACAGGAATCAGGCTAATCATAGAATCATAGAATAGTTACAGTTGGAAAGGACCCAAGGATCATCCAGTTCCAACCCCTGTGCCTTGGGCAGGAACACCTCACACTAAACCACGTCACCCAAGGCTCTGTCCAACCTGGCCTTGAACACCGCCAGGGATGGAGCATTCACAAC
>JAOEHY010015980.1:0-10520 GCA_025447955.1 Psilopsiagon aurifrons | reverse complement strand
CCCCCCCCCCCCCCAACCAGAAATGGCCATGTAGTACTCCAGAAGGGAAGTCTTAATATCATCCATTCACAGTGGATGCTGACAAACTGCAATGTGCAGTCGGCTTACTTTGGCTGCACTCCAGAATAGGGATTTGAGCTTAGGTTTGTTAGTGACTTGGTTTGTAATTTAAATTGTCAGTTGCTTGATGATAGCCTCTGTGTTCCAAAATAAGCACATATGAATGTGAAGAAACCTCACAGAATGTATTTTTATAACTGAAATCTATGAATAAATGTTCTTTTAATTAAAAGTACTTGTTTCCATATTTTCCAATCTCTGTTTCTGTCTCCATGAGATTTATGTAATACTTTTGGAATACATCATAGCAGAGATGTCAATCAGAACTAGCATAATGCCCCATAGAAAGTTTGATTCTACACAGTACACACATAAGGTTTTAAAAGTATAAGCGAAGGACATTGGGGATTGAAATTAAAACAGTGACATCCATGGTAATTCCTCATTTACTAAAGCAGTCCACTGGTTTGGTGTTTTCATAGGGATTTTGCAGCTAGAACAGTATGGGCAAATTCACAATCATGACTGAGGGCTGGGTGGAGTGCCCAGATCTGTGAGCTGGAGCCAGGCAGCCATGTAGCTGTGTTGCACCCCCGAGCTGGGCAGTCTGTACAGAAACTGGGCACGAAGCCTGCGCATGCTGCATAACCAGAACAGATGCTTGGCAGGCCCACGTCAGGGGACTGGTGCGGATGTGGGGGGAGCAGCAATGAGGAGTGCTGGGAGGTGCTGGTATTGCAGTAGTGATAGAGCATGGCAATGGATGTTGAGAGTTGTAACAGGGAATAGGGTAGGAAGGTTGGAAGGGTAAGAATAAATTGATAAAGAACATGGTGGGAGAACATTCCCATAGCTTTTGGTCATTTTTATAATTTTACTTCATTTTATATAAAGCTGTTTGAGTTGCCGTCAGGGGACAGCAGGGGAAGAAGGGAAGGGAGAGAAGTCAGCATGCAAGAGCAGGATACATGAAACGTCAATAGAAAAAAAGGAAAAAAGTTGGAAAGAAGTGTAGAAGACCTTTGGGCTGGAAAGAGAATTAATCTGGTTCTGATGCAAGGTGGGGTACCCTGGGAATGGGCAGAGAGCTCTGTTACACAGACTATGGATATGTGGGGTGTGGTCTTATTTTGATAGCTGGAGTATAACTTCATACACTCATTCCTAGAGAAGTATTACACTTCACAAATCCAGTGTGCACTGGGTGGCTTGTATAGGTACAGTGAGAGGGCGTTAAAATATGAATTTCTTCTCTTTTTTTCTATTTTTCTAAAGTAATCTTCTAGTTTTCAGGACTGTGGAAAAACATTCTCATCTGGCTGCACGATAACCAGGCTGATAGGCATGAATTACTGCCTCAGGGAGCTTGATAAGGTGTTAATTACGAGGTTATTTTCTCTAGAGCAAATGACCTCAGCCTCATTCTAGTAGAGGGAAAAAGAGCAAAGGGCAAGGTAGTGCTTCTGTGCTGTGGACACGAAGAAAGTCTTGTGTTCTTGAAGATCATCTCTCCCGTTAGTCCTGAAGGAGCCATAGGACGGGGCAAAACTAGAGAGAGGGCTCTCTTCAGAAGATCAAGGCTGCAGATAGTTACAATTGAAGTTGTGAGGGAAGGAGCACTCAAACTACATTATAAAATTGCAGTGAACATGTCTGGAAGGCTCTGTCTCTATTGGCGTCAAGAAATACTCCAATAGTTACTTTTTAATTACTCTGCTGTAACACAGGTTAGCAAAATCCCCCCATTCACCAGAACACCTTCTCAGTTTCATTTTGGTCTTTATTATTACCTGAAAATTATATAATTGACCTTATAAATGCTGGAGTTTAAAAGGTGGGAGTACCCTGAGCAAAGTACCTGAAGGTATTTCACCTGTGACACAATGCGTTTCACACCAGGAGGAGTCAGATTTTCTTGACACTAATGCATAGTGTCAGGATGATTGCCTTCATGGTGATGAGTGTGAGCTGATACATTTTGCAATTACTGAGGGGTATCCTCAACTCACACTTAAATGAGAGATAAAGTATGAAACCTGTCTCCATCCATATAGAGAATTTAAGATTTATGAGTCCTTACGATAGCATCCTAAGAGCCGCAACTCTTTAGTGGGTGTACTATCAAAGATACTATCCTTATTTCCTTCTCCTTCTATGCAAGATATGTTTATTTTATTAAACCAGTGTATCACTACTCACCACCATTGCCCCTCCTTTACTGAAATATGCTATTAACATTCTTTCTTAATTTGAGTAAAGTATCCCTTTTATGTTTCTCCCTTGTAAAACTTTCATGACTATGAGAGCTGTAGTTTCATGTTTAATATGCAGAAACAACTTCTGATGTATTTCTGTATATTAAAATTTGAGCAGGGGAGAGGACCATGAAAGAGTATTTTTCTTTGATTTCAGCACAGAGGGCTGAACTCATTCATGATGGATAAACTATTCCTTCCTACAGATCACTGTTAGCTTATCTCCTACAACAAACTCTAGAGCTGCGGTAAAACACCATCCTTTGTCCCCTGGAATTCACGACCAATAGATTACTCTAACAAGGTAAATGAAAAGCACCAGGAAAAAACAGGCTGTACAGGGTTATTATACAGGTTCCTTAAATAAAAGATAGAGTGGCTACTGAGCAAAATGGGAAATGTGGCTTCCTGAAGAAATGGGGCATTTAATTCTAAATATCCTCAGAGGTTAGAGAGTGAAAGAAATTTCCAATTTAGTTCAAGAGTCTTTTAAACTACTTAAATAATAAGTGTGAAGAGAAATGTAGAAATAAAGAAGACAGTACTTTTTCTTAGCCCTCGAGAGTCATCTAACTTCAATCTTTTTCTTTTCCAAGAATAGTTGCAATGACTCAAATGTGTAGATATGACTGTATTTTAAATGAAAAGATAAAGAAGAACATTCTGAGTGTATGACACGCAGCTCACACACTGTAGGAATAGTCAAGTCTACAGCATTGCAGCCAAGAGCAATAATATTTGAGATTTAAATTTATTTTAATTTTTCAGTTATATTACTTCTGTCTGAAGTGTAATATGCTCTCAGTGAAGTAATTTGCATTTTCATTTATTGTTCTCACTTCTCTTGCTTTATGCTGTATATTACTTGTTATATTACACCCTTAGCATCACTGTAGTGCATATGAACAGTAGGATTGTAGAAAGTTTTGCAAGCCAGTATTCAAAGGCTTCCAGCATATGCCTCATGATTAACAAAAGCTTCACATAAAGTATGTTTGCTTTAGGTAAAACAGCTGCTTAATTAACATAGTGCAACATACTAAACCTGAACTAGACTTCAATAGCCAGTTAATATCAACAGCAAAGATGCCATTGGTATTGTCATAGCTAATAAACTTTTGGCCACCTAGAACTTCACAGACATCCCTTTGCTGTAGACTAGAAACCTGTTTGGACTTAGGAGCAGAGATAGGTATGACAACCTCTAGCTTCTGGTGTACATGCCCTCTTATACTTGTGTCAGACACTCATGGTTAACACCTGATGGTATACACCTGGTTGCATTCAACAACAGCAACTTATCTACAACAGTTTGTTAATCACATAAAAGAAAATTCATATTTGAAGATGATAGTCAGAACTTCAGCTGAAATGACCATGCTGGTTTCAGATTCACCAAGTGAAGGTTACCTTCTTGCTAGAGAAGCCTGCACGATGGATAGGGTGCACATTCCTCACTGTCTTTGGGGTAAAGGCTGTTGACTCAGTAAAATAACCACATTGATAAGTGTGAATTTCCTGAGTGTGAGTGCCTAAATTACAGTAAACTGATGTTTAGGATGCATAAAAACTGTTCAGGACATATATTTATATAACTAAAAATTACCTGTTTGTGAGTGCTGAAAGGCAGGTACTCTAAAAATGAGAGACAGTTTGGCTGCAGATAAAATGTGATTATCTCTACACCAGGAAAGACTGAGAAAAGCCATTAAGATGTTGTCACATTTATAGTAATCAGAATATGAGTAACCCCTAACACTGATGGGTAAGACTGAGGCAACAAATGTTAACAGAAGACTTCAGTATTTAAATGAGAGTAACCTCTGCATACTCACATTGGATGTTACCATATCCAAACAGATGAAATCCTCTGCTGCACTTCTCATTCTGCCACAGTATGTGCTTTATAAATATTTTTGTAAAACATTTTCATTTAAGTGTGAACAAGAGATAACAAAACCTTGCCACACAAGGGTTGTACCCAAGATTTGTAAAGAGGAGAACTGCAGTATGAGCACCTTGACAAACTATCTTCTTTACTAGCCTATAATTTAAATGAAGTTTCAAGGAAAACTAATGTCAGCAGAACAGATACTAAAGTAGCTGCTATTTAAAAGATAACAGGATACTGATGTCACCAGTCAAATCTTATAAAGCAAGTTTTTTTCCTAGAGCCTGAAATTACCAAGAACATTAACCTCTTCCTAAAAAAAAAAATTAAAAGCTCCTCATTTATCATACCCCAGAATCATTATGAAGACAGGCAGAAGCTGAGGAGAAATGTTGGGAGTAAAAACACTCAAAACCAAACCGCAGTGGGCATGGCTTTCCACTTTTTCAGGTTAGTGCAGTAGTTTAGTCTTATGCAAATGGCTATAAACCAGACAAAACCCAGAGACTGACAGCGTTTTACTCTCATTTGCATCTCACAAAGCCATGCAGAGTAGAGCCCTCTGGAATGGCATCTCTCCATAGGAATTACTCTCCTTTAAACTGGAGCTTTGTAATTGTAATGAGTTGAAGTAAAATTGAGCCTTTTCTTGGGGGGAAGAAAAAAAACCAAACCAAAACACAGTATCTGTGTACAGTTAATTGACTTTGGATTGTTAGATGCTACAAGCTTAAACTGATTCTTTTCCCATTGCTTAAGCATTTTCAGGTTCTTTCTCATTTACTTTGACAAATGTCTTATTGTACTATGAAACCTGATTGAATTTAGCCAGAGAACTTCAGAAAATAGTTAGGTGAAAGGTACCAGACCTGCATGTATAGATAACAATGAGAACTTCTCATTCACTGGATAGAAGTACAAAAGGATTAAATTTGTAAGATTTTTTAAATAAAATATTGTGGAAATATTAGTAGAGTTTAGTCTACACCATAGCGTAGGAAAACAATAATAAAGTTCAGAATAAACTGCTCAAATAAAAGAGCAAGAAGAAAACAGTCTTGTTCTCTGAAGGCATTATCCATCTCCCATACTTTTAATGATGTAGCTGAGAACAAGTTAAACCACTGTGAGTATAAAATCTAAGTTTATTTCTATTTCTTAAAGAATTTGGTTAAAATCAGACTGTAGGAGGAATTTCATGATATTGCTGTTAGATTTCTTTTAGCTCGCTTACTACCCAAAGTATCAAAATATCCAGCAAAATCATGTTGTATAAAATCTATTAATAAATTTGTGAAGTTTAATCCTTACATTTTCTTGCTTGCAGATTCGTTACTGGGCTGCTTATGATAAAGAAGCAGCTGCACAGAGGGTACAAGTGAGCAATCAAGAATATTCAACCAAACTGGAAAACCTGAAGCCTAATACTCGCTACCATGTAGATGTTTCTGCCTTCAATAGTGCAGGCTATGGACCTCCCAGCAGAACCATTGATGTCATTACCAGGAAAGCACGTAAGTAAATGGAGCATTAGGTTAACTATAAAGTAATTTACTCCATTATCATGTTTTCAAATGTGGCTTCTCATTCATATACCAAATGCTCTCCCTTTATGTGGTATTGGTTCTTTGTCTGAAAATTAGTTTCTGCTAGACTCTCCTTCCTCTTTTCTGACCATGTACAATGTAGGTATTTTACAGAAGGCTGTAAAGAGACTTAAGATTATAGGCTCATAGGAGGGTCAGCTGCAAACTCAGGTCAGGTTTCTCAGGGCTTTATTCAATTGGATCTTGAAAATCTCCAAGGACAGAGTGCACAACCTCTCTGGGAAACCTGTTCTACTGCCTGACTTTTTCTGAGCATTTAGTATGAGCCTGTTTTAATCAAATTTGTGCCTTTTGTCACTCATCCTCTTGCCATACCACTTCAAAGAGCCTGGATCCTCCTTGATAAACTCCCTGTAAAAACAGGCATGGCCTCTTAGGTCCCTCCAAAGCTGTCCCTTCTCCAGAGTTAAAAAGCCTGCCTGTCTCACCCTCCCTTCACAGGGTGAGTGCTCCAGCCCCCCACCAATTCGATGACATTGCTGAACTCACTCAAGATTTCAAGTGTCTTTCCAGTACTGAGGGGCCCTAACCTGGACATGATATGTCCAGCTTAGGGACTCTTCCTCAGGGACTTTAGCAATAGGAGAAGGAGTAATGGGTTTAAACTTAAACAGGGGAAGTTCAGGTTAGATATAAGGAAAGAGTTCTTTACTGTGAGAGTGATGAGGCACTGGAATGGGTTGCCCAAAGAAGTGGTAAACAGTCTATCCCTGACAGTGCTCAAGGCCAGGTTGGACAGAGCCTTGGGCCATATGCTCTAGTGTGAGGTGTCCCTGCCCACGGCAGGGGGGTTGGAGCTAGATAATCTTAAGATCCTTTCCAACTCTAACCATTCTATGATTCTATGATTCTGTATTACAAATGATGAACAATTCAGACCAGCTATTAACTTAGGCAGCTATAAGCTGTCTCTCTGTTACAAGCAATAGGGAGAATGATTCTGGCAATTGAAGTGTGACCGGTGCCATTTTCATTAACAGAGGGTCAAGCAGCCTTGTAAAGTGGGTGTCTGAATCACATCCTTGAATTTTCATCTTAATATAGCTCCTGACTCAATCACGATACCTAGCACTAACACCTGCTGGGCAGTGTTCAATTAAGGAATATGTCTTATGTATTTAAAACACACTTATATGGGCTAAAAGTATGTACAACTCATTTGAGGTCTTCTGTCAGTAAATAGTGTATTGTGTAACATGCACCTGCAGGGTTCATTTTGGTTGAATAAGACTTCATTTTATAAGCTTATTGTGAGAAATACAATTAATGGTTTCTGCAGTGGGGTACTCCAATTTCTACTGAGTTAAATGCTGTAGAAATGCCTTTAAATGGTTAATTAAATATTTAGTTTTAATGAATCAATATTACTTAAGCCACATTTCTGGGAGGTTCCGAACATAGTTACACGCCAGCAAACACATATGGTCAGCAACATTTTGAAGGGTAATGTTGGCCACTTCCATTCTGGCAACACAGAAAAGCAAACCCACAAAGCAGCCACTGTGCAACCCATCCAAAATTGCGTGGCTGGAGCTGTAGCAGTTCATTCCAAGAAGGAGACTATCCCTTAAGCATTTAAAGATCATCCTTATTTCCCATTTAATAGTTTTGCATACCAATAGAAATGTCATTGAATGTTTGTAAAATGTCATTTATGCGCATATTGTACTTATGTTGCTTTTCAGCTCCAAGCCAGCGTCCAAGAATTATCAGTTCTGTGAGATCTGGTTCAAGGTACATCATCACTTGGGATCATGTGAAGGCTATGTCAAATGAGTCTGCAGTTGAAGGATATAAAGTATGAAAATAACTTTTATCTTTTTGTATCCTCCATAGCTGTATTTTATAGGCGGTGTTGAATTTTTATACCTAACTTCAACATAGTTGCATGCTAAAGAGATTGTAGACATTAAGTAGGCTTAGGGCAAAGGCAGTGGGCTTAGTCAATATGATGAGAAAACACTGGGGTATCAAAACTCATTTGGGTGGTAAGCCATGTTCTGGGAAAATTTAGTTCAGTGGCTGCAGCAACCAAAGTCCCATATGCATACATCTATTGTCTATTGGTTAAAAAGAAGGCTTAAAAAATTGTACACTTTACAATTTTTCTTTATAATACTGTGCATTGTTCCAGCTTTCTTTCCACATCTCTAGGGGAGATACAGTTCCAGAAACAAGAATTGTTTAAAGCCTGGGAAGGTAGAGGAAGGAAGGAACATTTAACTTCATTAGATGCAACTACTGTAGAACTAGAGCAAGTGTATATACTAAGTATAGGATGTATAGGAAGCTTCAAAAATTAATTCCTGTTTAACTTTGCTGTTTGCTTGGCAGTAAAAAAATGAGTATTGTGTCCTACATGTACAAATTTTACTTGAGGAGTTGAACTGCTTCCTGGGAATTGCTGACAATGTTTCACAGAGATGATTCCAAAAGGGATGGGGATATTTCCTGAAGGTCCCACAAGACATATACCATCACATTTGCGATAGTTTAACATCAAAAGAGTTAATGATAAAATTAATAATAGTTTCATTTATTAGAATATTAATAAATTTTATGTAGGAAAGCCCAGCTGAGTTCTTAAGATTTTTGTTTGATGCTCTTTTCCACATGCATTAGTATCTTAGAATTATAGAATCATCGTAGAATCTTCCATCATTTAATTACTTGTTTCAAATGTAAGAGATGAAATCACTTTTCCATGGTGGCATAATCTTGTAACATAAAATAATGAGGAAATATCCTGTCCAGATTCACCCTATGTAAAAACAGAAAAAGTAGTATCAGCCACGAAGTTTTGGTATGTATATATATATAGGCTTCGTATATAAATAAAAACTTAATACTTTTTCTTTGGTACATTGTATATACATAACTGTGTTTTCATGGAAATGTGGCTTTTCAAGAACTATGCTTACCATGTCTTTACCAGGTACTTTATAGACCAGATGGACAACATGAAGGCAAGTTGTTTTCAACTGGAAAGCACACAATAGAGGTCCCAGTCCCCAGTGATGGTGAATATGTTGTTGAGGTCCGAGCACACAGTGAAGGAGGAGACGGAGAAGTAGCTCAAATAAAAATTTCAGGTAAGCAGACAATTTCCTTTCTTCTTTCCCACACCCCGTGCAAATCTTGGACTGAATATTTTACTCTTGCATACTATCCAGAGATGAATGCTCCATTCCCATCAAAACTTCCAAGAGGCAGCTCTTCAGCAGTGACTACATTGAGAATCAGGGTTTATCTTAGAATATTTCTGAAGACTCAACAGTCTAGCTCAATCCTGGAGGCACTGCTAATCTTCCAAAAATGAGTTTGTTTCTACTGGTGCCTCTAGTTATGCTGCCGCTTTTCATATGTGTCCTGCAAGCATAACTACATGGTGCAGGCCTCAGGCTCAAGTTGCCAACCTGCAAGAATCCTGTAGTTCATTGTAACTGTTGCCTCTTACCTCATTCTTTTGTCAACTGCCACAAAGCAAAGTAACTGAGAAAAGTTAGTGGTCCTGTGTGATCCACAGACCAACTGCTAGGGAAGTTCCACTTTTCAGGGAAGAGCAAAGCTGTGACATGAAGGGATAAATAAGCAACAAGAAATGCGACATAGGCTAGAGTGGTTGAGATGATTGGTAAAGAGGGGAAGGGAGCATGCCTCAGGCTGAGAACAATGTTGGCTCTTAATACAAGCTCAGATAGTCTGCACATCTCTTTCCCGTTATTTTTTTAATTTAAGTGGTCCTTAGCGCACAGTTTGTGAAGTAGAATATGTGAATAAACATCAAGGACTCGGGCAGTGTCTTTGCAAGGTTATGATTTGAACACTTGCACTGTATTTGTCTCTTTTCATTTAAAAATGGACTTAGGGGATAGTCAGGATTAGACATCAACAATATTCTTGTCACACAATGCAGCCATTATTATATCTTTAAAAAAGCAATGCCTATGCTATATTATCTATGTACTTTGAGAGAAGCTTCTAATTCCTAAAGGAATGGACCTCCATTGGGTTTCAATCATATGTTCAGTTTATATAATCTAGTCAGAACTCATGGGTATCACCATTTTTGTTTGTGTGAGGCATCTATTCCACTCTTGATCAAATGGAATCTAGAGGTGCAGAATCCATCATTTGCCATATACTTTGTTCTCTTGATTAATCACCTGACATGTTTTTGCCTAAGTTTTTATCTGTATTTAGCTGGTTTGAGGGTCTGGCCATTGTTTCCTTTAATAGCTTGGTCTAGATTAAAAAATCTTTTTTTTATATATTCTCCCCATTAAGAAATGTATATATATTTGCCAAATGACTGATCAGTGTTAAACAGACTGAGCACCTTGAATTTCTCCATTATAACATTTCTTCAGGTCATTAATAATTGCAGCAGCTCTTCCCTTCCCCTCTCCAACTTCTGAGAATTTCTTTAGGACTGTAGGCACTGTATGCAGTTCCAACTGTGCTGTCTGTGGAGGTATTCTCACCCCCTACCCTTGCTACTCCCATCATTATTCAGGAGATGTTTTTATTAGCTTCGTGATTTAAGCCCAGTTGACAACTCAGCCATGCAGCTGCTTGCACACTCCCTCCCCACCACCCCCTTCCTCCCCTCCGCTCCTGGAGGAATGGGGAGGAGAATCAAAAGAATGTAACTCCCATGGGCTGAGATAAGAACAGTCCAGTAACTGAGGTATAACACAAACCACT
>JAOEHY010015977.1:0-10920 GCA_025447955.1 Psilopsiagon aurifrons | reverse complement strand
CTTGGTCGGGCTGGGTATACGTGGTGAGCTGTTGTATTCTCTTCCCTTGTATTTCTCTTGTCATTATTATTATTGGTTGTAGCAATAGTGGTTTGTGTTATACCTTAGTTATTAAAATGTTCTTATCTCAACCTGTGGGAGTTGCATTCTTTCTATTCTGCTTCCCATCCCTCCAGGAGCAGAGGGAAGAGAAAGGGGGAAGTGAGTGAACAAACTGCGTGTATGGCTTAAGCCACGACACCACACCAAGTCATAAAGACCCACTCCAAGTGCTGCTTATGGATTTTGTCTACCTGGGGACATTTCTGTGATTCTCATGTCCAAAGTGGCTCAATTCAGCAGCAGTACAAAACTTGGGCAAAACTATTGGGCAGTCTGAACCTTCCTGTGTTGATGTGCTCTAACACGCATCACAGCATTCCCATTTGAAACTATGGGGACTAGTAAATTCCTTTTTTTTTTTTTTTTTTCTTTTTTCCTGTAGATTAGGAGTCAGGGAAAACTGGAAGAAAATGGTCTGCTGGAGAATGACACAGTAAGCACCAAGTTTGGCAAGCTGATGATTTTGAAACTTTGTCTCTGGCTCTTGAGACCTCCAGGAGCTATTTTCATTCCAGGTAGCAGAGGATAGCTCAAATTTCAGATCTATACAGAGGTATGGGAGACCTGGTGTCCACTTCTTATCGCCATACTTTGCTATTTGTCATTAAATTCCTTTTCACCCAAACCCATTTCCTGCAGAGCTCTAGATCTGAAGGTGGAAAGGCGATTACAAAGTGATGCAGACAAGTGTGATCAGCAGGCCTCTGAGGCCTTGGGAGGTGTCCCACCAGTTGTTCTCCAACGTGTGAGAAGCCTGGAAAAGCACCATAGCATCAAAGAAAGAGAACCAAGCAATAGTATGAATAAATATATCTGTCAGTAGTAGGGGAAGAGCTGCAGAGTGAGCCAACAAGGTAGGATCTTCCTATAGTCACGTAATGGGCGAATTAAAGTCCTAGGCTAAATCCAACACACAAGACAGATTTTGCTTCCCTTGCCTACTTCTTGCTCTTATTGCTCCTCTCCTTTGTCCATATAATACAATAAGCAAAGCCACTTTCATAGTCCCAGAACAACAACCACATAAGAGATTCATAACGCAACTAAAAAGATCAATTAGAATACCTGAGCACAACTTCTGGTACAAGGATTGTGGCAAACCTGGACAGACACTTTTGTTCCTATAGCTCTTAGTGGGGTGGAGATGAAAGACATGCATCAATTTTCAGAATTCAGCATTGTTTCCTGGACACATGCTTATTATTTATAACGCTGTATCCAAGTTCAGCCAGGCAAGTGTGTTGGGCTTTTAATGTTTGGGCAGAAGATGCTTTCTCAGGAGATTTTTAGTGCTTCCTCACCCAGTCACAGCAGAAAATCTTTCTCAGAACTTTTCAGTCCCAACAAATAATAAACTTGAACTGTTTGGTTTTGCTTCATGGTGTGACTAAATGTAAGGCCCTGAGTCAGAATTGCTTTTTTTTATACCAACTCCAGCTGTCTTCTGCAATGTCATTTCATCCAGTACCACTTCTATTTCTTAATACTAGTTCAAATAATAACTGCAATTGCTTATTGCCTCTATCAATGTTTATCTGGTAATTAGAAATGAATCTGAGCAAGTTAGCAGTGAAAACAGAAGGTGCAGATAAAGACATATCATGCAAAGCATAAGAGCAGCTTGTTTTAAAAAATTGCTCCTACAGTCATTGTCAAATATTTTAAAGGAAGTTTAATTTTGAACTTGGGCATTTTGAACTCTAAATGTGTATTAACTTTGTAAGAAATTGCCCTGCTGTCTTCTGACCTTGAAATTCCAGGGAGAGGATGGAGTAGCTGACTGAAAATTGAGCGACGAGACTTTCACAAAGCAATGTTTTCACAGGGTGATTAACCAATGTAAAAATGAATAGGTACTTTCATCCATGCCTAACATATTGTCGTCTCTTTGGAATATGTAAAGATCACTTGGATTTTATAATGTTAATTTCTGGCATTCTGAACAGCAGCAAGAAATGATGGAAGCATTTGTGTGTGTGTCTGTGAGTACACAGGGCTGCAGTCCAGCAAGGATTTTGTTGTAGGCAGGGAAGTCTAAATTAGAACTTCAGAAACAAAAATCACTGTTCATGTTAAAAGATCAGCCATATTGATTAGACCAAAGTGTGTTTCACAGTCCTGATCAGACAGTCGGTTATTTCAGTGTGTGAGCTTGGTCAGTAATGATGCTGTTGTTTTAACAAGGCATCATCTATCAAATCTCTTCTGATACTCCTTGTGTAGCTGTGTTAATCTCTGACCATTGTTGAGCTCATCTCCTTCTGTGTGTCAGTGTAGGCCACATGCTTGCTTTTGCCCTTAATCTTGGTCATGTTTAGCCTGCTTATGTACCTCATGGGTGAGATATTTTGGCTTTAGGATTTAAAGTCAAGTATACAGGAAAGATTTAGGACCATGTAAAGATATGTGTCTCTTCTCCTTAATGTTTGTCTTTGGCAAAATTTTCTCTCTTTTCTGCTCATTTTTGTTCTTAAGTAGGTTCCATTTACATCAGGCTTGCCCTTATTAGAGACAGGTTTGTTTTGTGATACTGAGTGATCTTAGTCATCACAGAAAAATATCACTTAAAAAAATATCTCACAGAAAGGGCACTCACACTTCAGTGGGAGTGGTTTGGAGTTCTTTAAGCATGCAATTCCTAGCCTTTGATTATGTGTTTTATTTTTGCTATACAATAGCCTGGAGTTTCAGGTGTGAACCAAACAGTTCATGCCTGAAATACCTGACAATTGCATAAAACATAGATTATTTTTAATAGTCTTCATTTAGCTACTATTTAATATGTATTTATTGACCTTCGGGAGATGGATTACATTTCCTAGCTTGCCTTGACCATGATTCCTAGTAGATACTCCTGGATAATATCAGGAAAACATATTTCCCTGTTAGCAAACCTTGTGATTCTGAAAATTAAATTCAGATGGAAAGACCATGAAAGACAGAAATCAGATCTACACTATACATAGCTCAGCATTGCAAGCATCTGAGAAGGGATTCTGTATTTTAAGAATGCAAAGCAGGAGCACCAAGTGCCTGCTCTGCAGGCTAGATCTACAGAGGTTACGGAGAAAAAGTTCTGCTTATAAGACAGAAGTGTGTGTGCAGGAGGAGGATGGGTGAGGCGCAGTAACGGGAACATTAATTGAGGTCCTGTTTGATGTTGTTAAAAATTCAGCCAAAATCTCTCTAGAAGAGATCTTTACTCCAAAATGTGGGGCCTTTGGTAGGTATGTCCTATCTTTAATGTAGCCCAGTGGCTTGATGACACAGTAACTTTGTAATTATTGCTGTGCCAAAAAATGTTTCTGATGATAGTTAGCAGAAATATTCATATTGTCAGATCAATGTATTACTGTCACAACTGTTATTCTACCCTATCTGGGACCACATATGCATCATCAGAAGTTAAGACTGAATGCATTATGCACTGAATAGAGTCCCAAAGAAAGCATACTTATTTCTTACATCTAGTGCTATATGATGCCTTGAAATTATTGGAGTTTACTTGTCTTACTAGAATTACTAGTGATTACTACATGAAAAATAATGGATCCTGAGATTTATAACAGTTTATAAGAAAGAAACCAACTTTTCAAATCATCATTTACATGTGTTTGCAAGTATGGAATATATGTATAAATACCATAGCATCAATCACAAATAAAATGTAACCATTAGGTGAGCTACTGTGTGCCTACAAAAGACCACTAACACATTAAAACATGTATTTCTGTATGCAATATTATATGTAGTCCTCCATAATTTCCAGTAACTTAGTGTTCTGGGTTCTTATATAGAATCATAGAATAGTCAAGGTTGGAAAGGACCTTAAGGTCATCTAGTTCCAACCCCCAGGCCATGGGCAGGGACACGTCTCACTAAAAAATGTCACCCAAGGCTCTGTCCAGCCTGGCCTTGAACACCACCAGGGATGGAGCATTCACAACTTCCTTGGGCCTCACCACCCTTACAGTAAAGAACTTCTTCCTTATATCCAATCTAAACTTCCCCTGTATAAATTTGAACCCGTTACCCCTTGCCCTATCACTACAGTCCCTAAAAAAGAGTCCCTCCTCATCATTCCTATAGCCCCCCTTAGGTACTGGAAAGCTGCTATGAGGTCTCCACTCAGCCTTCTCTTCTGCAGGCTGAACAGCCCCAACTTTCTCAGCCTATCTTCATATAGCCTGAGTTTTATATAGTATATTATACTGATGCGTGGAATAGATGAAGTCAGATTATTGGAGGAGATGCTTCTCCTTGAGATCAATGTCACATCAAGAGCAACTGAATTGTACATGAACCAACTCCAAACAGCACATCAGTGCACAAGAGGCAGGTGCTAGGTAGACTGAGATGCTAAGGGAATAATGATTTCCATCACCCAATGTCATTTGTTGTGCACAAAGCCAGGAGAAACTATGGTCATGGTTCCAATCTGCAAAGATGTGAATCAGAGATGCTTGGAATTAGAGGACTGAAGAAGGAGGAAAGCAGCTGACAGAAAATCAATGGTTTGTCCCTTGTCTATGTTGCCAAGGCAAGTTGTCTCAAAACGCTGCTGTATTCTGTAATTTACAAAATTGCAGATGCTTGGCAAAACATCAGAGCAACCTGTATTTGTCCTTAATGGGTCTGCCTTTGCAAGAGGAGCTGAGCATGTACATGTTTAGTCTTACCTATTTTGCCTGTTTATCAAGATTCTGAATCTATGTAAAGAAAATGTGAAGAATAGCGTGATTGGAACTGAACATATTCTTTGTAAGTATAGCACATATAATCCATTAAAGTGGATAGTGATCTCCCACTGAGTTCAAAGATTTTATCCATTATATATCTTCAGTACATTTCCAATGTTTTCATGACTTACCTACCTTACCCAACATTCACTTCTTTAGTATTTGAATGAATTAACAACAGTTTCAGCTTCCTCTTTTAAAGAAATTGTAAATGTGATTTTTTTAAAGGTCCAGACAACATAGAAAACCACTGCAAATAATCAGTATTCTTTTAAAGCAGCTAATCTATCACTGCATAAATGTTATTGATTGTCCATTACTACATATGCTTTAGCTTTGCAGGCTTTTTTGCATGTAAGTGATGGCAATTTGGGATGGTTTTGTGTAAGGTGCTAAGAAAACAGATTATTTGAAGAGACCCTGAGTAATGTTCATGGACTATGGGAATCCCAAAACACAGGCTACAAGCAAGAAAATGAAGAGGAAAAAATAGGTGGACAGCTACAGAAATGACTGATCAAATCATCATCTGACTGACCACATCATCGTCCATATGCAAGAACTGGTTGCTCAGTAAAAAGGAATAATTTTCACTAATTTCCATTTGCGCACCTCAATGTACTTTTCATCTGAAAGGCCTGTACCTGCTGGCTCACGCTACCACACATCGATTCAACAGGACAAGAAAGTAAATCATTGTTTAGCTTCATGCAAAACATACAATTCCCTTTGATAGATTAAATAATCTCCTTCCAAAAATGTTGGCCTCAGTTTCATTTCAAGTAATGGTTATTTCACAGAAAATAAAATGGAAATAAGAAAATAATCTTCAGATTCTGAAGAACATGCTGAAATGCCTAAGTGGTAAAATTGTTCAAATAGACTAAAATTCACTTCATTCTAAAAAACCCACTCTACTATCTGATTTTAACTTGTACTCAGTATTTTCTTAAACAACAATCAAGTCTTTCTGCACCTAAAATTCTTAGAAGGAAAAAAAAAAAAAAAAAGAGAAAAAGCAAGAATAAAGCTCTGTAGTTTATGTAGGTTGAAATTAAAATCTAGGAATTGTATACTGTTTTCCTCTGTATTTTTCAATAAAACATTTATCTGTGTGTTTATCTGTGTCAAAGATGTGTGATGCAGTACAACTTTTTAAGTATTAAAAGAGAGGTTTCAAATCAGAAACTACCATATCATTATTTTGCCTATCTCTCCTTACTTGTTGGCCCAAGAATGTAAGATACTCAGTTGAATAAGCAATGATCTTATTTTGTATTCCTGCACTAATTTTTCACTTCCACAGTTTCACCAGTTGATATACTAACCTTTCTGACGCTGCCTTTGACCCTTCAATGCAGAACTGCAATTGTGTTGTTTTCAATTTCCTTTCCATCATAGAAAAACATTGCTTTTGGTTTATTTCTTGCTTATCAACTGGTTTGTTTAAGCACTCATAAAAGAATTCACTGGCAGAAAAGGAGCAGATAGATAAACAAAAATTTGCTTGCAGAAATTAAGGCTGGATGAATTTGGTGAACTATCAGTAACTAGTATGAAAAAGATAAAGTTTTAGATTTGCTTTGTGTGGCTCAAAAATTTCTCTAAACATGTTTGGATTTTAGAGGGAAGTTGTGCTACCTGCCTATGGGTGATCAGAGTGAAGACAAAAGTATTCATCAATGGCCAAAATAAAGAAAAAGTCATCATCTTTCAGGTAAAGGAAAGCACTATACTTTTCACCTTTCTGTTCTGAATTTTCTGGGTTGTCATATTACAAAATAAACAAATGGTTTTGCATATGGTCTGATCACTAAAACAAATATGAGTAATTTGCAACAATATTTTCTCACTCTTCTTTTTTGATGCCTGGAAACTGCGTGTCAGCTTCTTTCTAGATAGTGAAGTTCTTTGTGCCTATATACAGCATGTGCACAAACTACTCCTTTGCAAAAATGGCTTTACTTTGACTCTGGGGGATTTACCATTGCTCTGTGCATCACTGGCCAGGAAGCCTGACTGAGAGTCAGCCATGCTGTGGTCCTGTTCGCTAGTAATTCAACTGCCATCTTTTTGAAACAAATGTAAACATTATAAAACAGAAACCAGAGCATGACTGGATCTTAAATTACTTCTTAATATTCATGAACACACTTCCTTTTTAAATAATTTAGGAATCATATCTTCTGAAAGTCAAGGTCCACACTATATGCTGGATCAGTGCCCCAAGTTCATGGCCACTTGAAACTCTCTTCCTGATGCTTTTGTCCTCCTATGTGATGCCTCTTGAGCTAATACAATGCTGTTTATGTTAACTTCCTAATCTGTAAATAAAAAATTATTCCTATACACTTTTGATATGGAAAGAAAAGATCCATCTTATTAATGATTTTTCCCATCACTAAAATCTATTAATAAATGCATAGTAGTAAATGCAGAGGTTTTCTAAACATCTGGTCACATTACCAAACTCCATATGTTCTTAGGTTAAACCAGACCAAACTAAAGTTCTGGAAGTTTACTCCTTTTCTATAGATTTAAATATATTTCCTTCAGTACTCTTAAATCCTGAGGGTACCTATAATGGGCACCTAGATTCCCTTTTTTGCCTGGATTTCCTGTTCTGCCCTGTGAAGTAGGAGGCTTTTCACAAATCCACAGTGATGACCCTCTGCCCAAATGCTCTTGTGTTCTCGTTTGCCAAGGAAACGTCTAATGTCAGCCAAAATTGCCTGCGAACCCGCTCAACTGCTGTCCACAACCACTACCACTTCCAAACTGAAATTCCTGAACTGTATTTGAGTAGGTGCAACAAGTGTTGTAGGAGGGACCTTTCTCCTGTGCATATATCCTTGGCTTTGTTCTGTCCAGGTAGAGAAAGAAAACTAAAAGAAACAGTAATATAAAAGAGTTTTTATTTTTTTTAACTCAGCCATTCAGATTACAGCAGAAGCTGAAAGGAGATTGGGAATTCTAATAGGACATAGGGGACAGTTAGAGGAAAGTTATTTGCCAGAAAAAGCTGAATTTCTAGATCATATTGAAAAAAAAGGTCTAACAATAAGTAGGTGGGATCAATTCTGGAAAGCCAAACAGAATAATTCACATATAAGTTTGTGGGAGCTTGAAATCATTCCCCCATTGTAAACATCTTTCTCAGGAGCAGCATAATCTTGTTATGACAGCATTTTGTCAGATGAAATCAAACCCAGGAGTCTAAACCTGCACCGACATTCCAGCTGTATGGATCAGATAAAGGAGGTCTACAGCTATATTAGCAATCTGAGTCCTTTGGCGACCATGCTGCTCTGAACATCATGCTCTTACCTACCTTTATGCTTGTCTGAGTGAATCCTGGGCTTGTGTCATTCCAGGGAATCCTGAGCTAATCACCAGCCAGCAACATCACACAGTTTACACAGGCTGTTGCTAAATACACTAAAAATATTGCACAGATCACAGGTGAAGAAGGGAACTGTAAGAGAGTCTGTTTCACAGACAGTGCACCAAGGGTGCTTCCAGCCAATCATTGTACCTGTAACAAGATTAAAAAGCCAACTGAGGACATTAGTCTGTAAATAAATAGGCACAGGACATCTGCATCAAGTCACTAGCCAGCCATTTCATATGATTCAGCCTGCAGAAATCTGCCTTCAAAAGTTTCCCAGCAGCAATATATAGAGCGCAATATATAAACTCACCTCATGCCCTGGGATAAGCATAAATTTCCTTTAAATTAGGCTTCTTTGAATGTGATTGTCCACCCTCTCTTTCCTTTCTTTTCATGACTGCAGAAGATAATGCCTCTGCAGTTGTTCCTCAGCTTTACTGTTTCCTGACAAAGAAAGCTGCAACGAACTTAAGAAACAAGTTTCAGCACAGTCTTCGGCATCCTCAGATTTACATGTTCATGCTCTAAGGAAAAGCAGCAGTACCTTTGGGAATTACTGTAACATCTATAACCTTGCATTTCAGAGCAATTTTGTGGGGAAGCAGAGGGATGTGGAAAGGAAGAGTCAGGCATGAATTCTTTCAGCAGTGGCAGCAGCTTGAAAAAGATGCTTTTTCTACTCCTTATTCCCACACTCTAGAACTACTATATTGCCTCAGATGTCATTGACAGCAATATGAAGAGTAATATGTGGTCCCAGGCTGAAGCCCTTCCTGAAGATGGCCAGGGTAGAAATAAAGAGGTGGGAAGAAAAGGGAAAGCACCTTAGGAAGGAGGCATTTTTTTCCTCTCCATATGTTGTGCCAACCATTCTATCATGTGCAAACACAATTTTTACTGGCACTTGGATGAATTAATTTTTTTTAGGTTTCTATGACTATGTCTGGGTATCAGGAGTGTGGTTGGGGTGAGGCAGGTTAAGAAGTCTGTCTAATATCCAAGTTGCTTTCCAAAGACCATGATGAAAGGGCTGAAGACTTGAGAAGAGGAATGCCATCCCATGGTAGGAGATAGCACATCTTGGTGTGCCACCTATGTTGAGAATGGAAAACAACTAGAGAAAAATATTTAAGTGCCTCCAGTGCTTATAAAAGGAAGTGAAATAAATTATTTAGTCAAGCAGGACTACTCAAGAAGGCAGGCTCATAAATTTGAGGGATTCCTAAATGTACTCCAAATGGTTGTTCTGGAGAGAACGAACCAAGGTGTATGAGTCCAGCTTAGCTCTTTTTCTAAGAGCTATATGATTGAAATTTCCCATTATGATCAAGTTCTGTGCTTCAGACAATCCTAATTGCTGACCAAAAGAGTTATCCACTTGATCTGCCTGAATCTGCAGCAGAACCCCCAACAATATCTGTATTCTTTTCATTTGTATTACTATTCGGACTTTCAGTGCATGTTTTCTGTTTCATTCTGAGTATCAGAATGCATGGCTTAATCTTCTTCACCTTTCCACTCCTGTTGTTCCTGAGCAAGCTGTGCTCTTTGGTATTAGTATTCCAGTCATGTATTCACATGACTATACCCTACCAAGTTTCTGTTATGTCAATGAAGTTGCAATTTTGATCTTGCATTAAGTTTCTAGGCCTCTTCTATTATTTTTTATGTGTTCTACATCATTATAGAGACATTTAGACTGAGCATCAGATGTGTTGTGTTTGTTTGCTTTCTTCTTCCTCCAGTGATACCTTTTAAAGAATCACAGTTTTCACTTTTTCAGGTTTTATGTCTAGGCCACTGTGGGTCACATTTATATAGGGACACTCATGTCATCAGCCTGACAGGATATTTTATCTCATATCTGATAAGATTAGCACATCTATGCTGAAGTTTTTCCTTCCTTGTTAGATGGAACCCATTTCTTCTCAGCAGTCCTTCCCATCCGATCACAAAAGCATGTGGTTATGCTGAGGAAACAAAGGTCTTCCTTGTAACACTCTGCAGCTACGCATTCTCTTTCTTGCATGCATGTACTCATTTGAGATTCTTTGAGAAGAAACTGCAAATGTCAGTGCCTTTAGGCCTCTTCATCTTTTCACCCAAGACACATCTACCTCACAATGGCCACTTATTAAGAGAGTGCTACATAATTCCAAGAAGTTGAAGTAATCTCTAGCTTCTTTGGGAGAGATACAGTACTCATGAAACTTCGTGCAGAACATAAATGTACCCTAATTCACAAATGACAGTGTAAAATTAATATTGATTTTAAAATGTGGAAAATGGAAAAAATGGGATAGGAATAGCCATTCAGAAATCTCCTATTCTTGCCTCTATACTTCAAAATAGGATCACCTACATCAAAACTGTTCATGAATGATGGTTGCCTAATCATGTTTTAAAAATAGTCAGTAATAGGACACTGTGGATTATCACAGCCTGTCGATTTCACTACTTTGCTCTCCTAACTTTACTTTTTCTTACGTAGAATGATAGAATCATAGAATAGTTAGGATTGGAAAGGACCTTTAGATCATCAAGTTCCAACCCCCCTGCCATGGGAAGGGTCACCTCCCACTAAACCATATCACCCAAGGCGATGTCCAACCTGGCCTTGAACACCACCAGCGATGGAGCATTCACAACTTCCCTGGGCAACCCATTCCAGTGTCTCACCACCCTTAC
>JAOEHY010015974.1:46972-85517 GCA_025447955.1 Psilopsiagon aurifrons | reverse complement strand
AACAAACCAACAAGCAATCAAACCCCAAACCAAAACAAAAACACCATAGGGAAGCAAATTAACTACTAGAACAAACTACCAGAAAGTATAGGAGCCTCTGTGACGTCTTTGAAATGTGCATCGTAGTGGGAGGTGTGAGGTAGAGGGAGCTGCTCATAGCAGGGAAGTTGGAACTAGATGACCTTACAGGTCACAAACCATTCTATGTTTCTATTTCTTTCTCCATTTCAAACATAAACTGCTGAGCTTCATATGGGGAAAGACCTCTCTAGAAGTACAGAAGATTAGATTATACGCTCTGATGATCCCTCTGGTTTAAAGGCTACAAAATGATAAATAATGCTCGAGTTTCATAACTGGTGATAGGAGCCCAAAAGGTTTGCTGCAGCTTTAGCTGCTTAGAACATTGTTCCCCCGGTGTGGTGAGTATATCAGTTCTGTAATGTAGCACATTCTCAACCACTTGCCAAGAACAGAAGCAATCAACACATGATTCATACTAGCATCTCCATAAAAACAGACACAGGCTTAAGCATTGTCTTCCTAAAATGGCTGCTTTAAGCCTTAGTTGAATCAAGGCACTGCAGACCAAGGTAAGAGATTAGCTGATTATGCCTCTACCAAATTTATCTTTTGCTGATCAGTAAGTCCAAACATTTTCGCCAGCAGAACCAAACCCCAGAAATGCAGTAGTTTTTACGAGGTCTGCTGAGGACCAATCCCCAGTGTCACAATTTTTCACTAACATGGCTAGTCATTTCCTCGGATGCATCTCATTTGAATAACTCTATTTACTTGCATGTAAATGAGAGAAATCTCTAAATTCATTCCCTCACCTTGAACCTCCTGCTGCAGTAATAGTGATCCTTTTCAGTATTGTCTTGACAGAAACAAATAAAAGTAACAGCCCACAGGCCAGCTACAGTGATAACTGACTCATATGCATCTATCATGTACAACTGCACTGCTTCAAGCCAGTGAGCAAATTTAACTAAGTGAGGAACTGTCCCACAGAAGTACCACCTTCCACAGTATTTCAGGCTTGCCAGATGCCAAAAGATAGGAAATAAATGGGATGTGCTTGCTTTTATTTCTGTAACTTGACATCTTCCCAGTGTGGGAATGGAGCATCCAGGCTGGACTCTTCCTTGTAGCTAAAACTCTGCCTCATAACATGTCCATTAGCATGCAGAAGAAAGCACAGTTGCGTCTTGCCCCTTGTCTATATAAAGGATTTAACCAAAACTGGGTTGGTTAGCATCAAGACAGTAACAACAGGACATTACCAGATGAATACTGCGCTGAGGTTCAAAAATAAGAAGGAAAAAATGAGACTTGACAAGTACAAAAAGACTGGGTTATGAAATTAAAAATTAAAAAAATAGCCTGAGAGCACTTTTGTTTGAATTCCCTTTATCTGTTCTTCCAGGTGCCCTCAACTACTGCATATTCCTAAACTCCTGTGTGCATAGTGTTTTTATTTTCCACAGTGTCTGGGACAGGAATTTTCTCTGTCATGTATCTCAACCCACCGAATACTACCTTGTGACCACATAAAAATATGAATTGAATATTAAAGAACTTGAGAGAGAAATTCAACACACTGCTTTGTGCACAAATAAAACAACTTCATATGTTATATTTTATGATCATAGCTTAAACTATCCAAGAAGAAACACGTCTGGAGGAAAAAAACCCAAAACAAAACAGATTATTTTTAAGAAGGAATACAGCTACAATTTTAGCTTTCATATTTTAATGCAAGATACAGTATTTCCTATTTATTTGCTTATATTAAAATAAGAAACAAGAACTTCACAATCTAATTTCATTTTCTTAAACTGAAACTCCAAAAAAAATTTAAAAAAACAAGCTATACCTTCCTAGTAAATTAAGGAACATGTCATGTTTCTTGGATTCTCCTTTCATATAGAGTGCCTTCTTAAACATGATGGTGTGTTTCTAAGTGACTTCTGAAGAAACATTTCTCAATAAATAGATAAGAAAAATAAATTCATTTTGATCTCTGATTTAAGAGCTTTAGGCTATGGGGATACTGAGTTTATGACCAGAATTTGACAGATGATAACTTTCCTGTAGCTTGAACATTATATATTTTTAATGCCCTTGTCAAAAGTATAAAGTCTATCACTAAAAGGAAATTAGCAATGTGTTAACAGGTACCAAAGCCAATATGAAAATAATGTGAAAACCAAAAGAAATTAACTGCATTATTTCCTCCCTTGACTGTCTAACTCCTGTTATACAATTCAGCCGACAGAAGGCTGACATGATCACACACTCTTAATGACTCCATTTCTCCAAAACAGGCAAGGAAGCTTTAAATAATTAGACACCTAAGTCTAATTTATTATTTTAAGAATGCTGGATAAATTTGATTTTCATTATTTTCTTGAAAGAAAAGGCAGTCTTAGATTCTTCTTCTCATTACTACAGGACCATCAATCACCTGCTTATGTGAAGAAAACAAACCTGAAAAAGCAGCTTTATGCCCACCACCTTTGGGAAATTTATGAGAGAATTATACAAGGAAGTCAAGACCCTTCACAAGACTTGAAGCCCCAATGCCATTAGTCATTTACCCATGCATCACAAAGGGGCTGCATAATGTTAACAGGATAATTGGTCACAATTTATTTGATGCAACAGAATAAAAAGTATTTAAAAAGCACTTGAAAAATTATTTGAAGTGCTAAAAACAACAGGCAGAGACAGATGGAGAAAGACACACTGAACTGAAATGCTCACAGAGACCGGCTTTGCCTTTTTTTTTTTTAATCTCTTGTTCAGAAGATGGTCTGGGCAAAACTAATTGCATCCTGAGAGTATCAACCTTAATTTATCAACTACTTTACAGAAAAATAATAATGGAGACGACCAGACATATTTTAGAGCTGACAAGAAATTATTTTAAGTTATAATTGTAATTAACTTTGACTTCTAAATAACTCAAAACCAGTTGACGTTTAAATTCATAGCCTAGTGACAGAATATTTAATTCTTCCCCAGATTAATTTAACAAAATGAAATATCACCAATGGAATATCTATTCTTCTTGATAATCTTGCCATACTAATTCAGATAGACATGGATTTTGTTTTCTTAATTTACTGAAAAGGCTTAACAAATCCCAGTGATGCATAAAAAGTTACAACTGAAAAATGTTTATCCCAAAATGTGGTCAGATTATTTTTATTAAACAGGTCTGATAACAACAAAATTATTTTCTGAGTCAGGTTTCCATTTGTCTGAATTTTTGCAGAATTTATTCTGCCCTATTTCTAGGTCCAAAACCTAGAAAAGGCTAACAAGGCAGCCTTTTGCTGCCCATATATACAACATGCTCCATTTTTAGGAAACACAGCAGAAGACAGCCTCTTAACCTTCAAAATATGCCATGTAGAGAGTAGCAGGAGTAAAACAGTGCAGAAGCAGATCTGCATTTCCATCTTATGGAGCTGCTTCTTTGGGAACACCTGTGGCACTTCTAAATGGAACAGATTTATATACATAGAATGTTCATACATACAGACATGCAGACTCCCCCTTTTTTCTTCACTGTCAAAAACTCCCATTGGGGCTTTCTTTTATCATTTCAAAAAAAGATCTAAGGGATATACAACTAAATCTAGGTGATGTGCAAACTAAGTAATCCACAGTGTGGTTGCCTGAACGGCTCCTTTTGTATTTTATGATCACTGCTTGAAATCACAGCCTTTGTCCTGCAACAGATTTTACGTATTTGAGACATAAATACAAGTAAAGTTAACCATGTCCCTCAGCCTTGCAGGATTAGCACAGATCTTTAATTCTTTAATCCATATTTAGGCAGAATAAATAACAAGGGCCTTAAGCTGCAGCAAGAAAGATCTAGCATTAAAGGGTAGTGAGACACTAGAGCAAATGGAAAAGGGCATGTAAGAAAAATCTCCGCATGTGGGGGTTTTTAAGATCAAATTAGGCAAAATACCTGGCAAAAATGACATTTACAGTCAAACTTACCTTGTAAAGAAAACAAATTAAAAACCTCCAGAAATCACTTAGAGCTTCATTTTTCTGGATTCCATGATAAATTGTAAAGTCTAATAACAAACCAATTCCAACACAAGCCTCCCCAAATTCTGGATGCATTTGTTAACTGTTAAAGTGGCTGAAGTCCAAAACCTATTCTTCCTGAACACTGAGACTAGGATCAGGCAAGAAAGATCACCATCCAACAGCCAATACTGACACCAAGCAACACCAGAACAGTACTTACTGCTATCATAGTTGAGTATGTTCAGTTTGAAATACTAGAGGAAAATATTAAATCTACAAAATGAGCAAGTCACGCCACTGTTCAATTATCTATCCATTGTAAAACCAATTATTTATATGACCTTAAAAAAGGACAATGTAACACAATCCTGAATTCTATTCTACTTCCACTACGCAATATATCAACATGTAATATGCACCACATATGGATTTACTAATAGATTTTCAACAGCAGCTGTGTAAATTTCTCACAGAACTTCTGGACTGATACCTTAATAAGGATATACCTCCATTGCAGCAGTGTTCAGAGGCCTGTGTTTTAATGCTTTATTTAGAAGTCACTTAATCCCTGTACAAAAGTGAATGTTACAGGTCTGTTTAACAACAAAGCATTATGAGACTTCATTTAGTTTTATTTGCATAATACAGAAGAAGGAGAGTATCCCTCTGATATCTGAAAGGAGATCACAACAAAGAATGAACAGAGCTTATATGGCTTGGAGAGAAAGGATGCTTCATTATCAGAATAAGCAGCTGGAACTGATTTCTGTGCTGGGAAACAGAAACCCAATGAACTGTCCAAAGAGAACTATGTAACTAAAAATTTAAGGACAGTATTGAAACAGACTCTGGATTCTGAATATGAATCCTATCTAATGTAAAGAGAAAAGTACAACCTGGAAGCTGTGCTTTAGAACACCTTCTTATCCTTAATCCCAACAGCATCAAGACCCACTATTATGTTATTCTGATAAAGTTACTTCTTACTCAATACGAAACCCACTTTTAAACCTTTTAACACCAAGAAAGAACATTCCTGTTGTGCCACCAGTTATGCTGTGCCTTGTTTCAGTCTCTTAGGCTACTCTGATAGTTCTACTTGTACTCAGGTTTGGAATGGAGCTCAGAACAGAGTGCAGACCCAATTTCCAAGCCAGTAATTCACCCTTGTGGGTACTGCTTTCAAATTCAAGAAGCATCTTCCTTTCTGTATCTGCAGGTTGTATCTCTGATTTTCCTTATAGTTAGGCAGTCTCTAGGCTCAAGTATAGTAGTTTGATAAATACTACGTATCAAGTGCTTTACTTCAGCAAGCTCACCTGGATACTTTGTTGGCTGCAGGCTGCCCCTAGAAGCAAATGACAGTGATTTTGGACAAACATACACCCACAGGAGCATCACAATTGAAAAAAAGAAAATTAACTTGTCTTATCTAAGCTTAGGACTTCCTTCTAAGACAGACAGAATCCATTTAATTCTGGCAATATCATTCAGGAAACCATGTTTTTAACTGATGCCAACTTAGAGCCCACTTCTTTACAGATCTTGCACTGCTTTGCTTGTATCTTTTGACAACACAAAACACTGGTTCTGAAGTTACCTGGTCACAGTTTCTCATCAGAAAGCTTGTCAGTGCTAAAGGACTGGAACCTCCCCTCATCAACTCCAATTAGGCAAATGGCTGTTCTAATTGGAGAGGTAAATTTGGAAGGTTGTTGTTAAGACTTTGCTTAGTTCCTCAGAACATCAGAAGTAAGACTAATTAGAACAACTTTATCTAACATTCACTCTTAAAAGTAACATGGCTGTAAGCAGGCATAATGTGGATATACATGGGCATTTCAGTGGGAGGAGTTGAAGACTTTCTCCTCATTTAAACTTTATGTAGCTTCAGTAAGCTGAGTAACACTGTATGGCTACAACCAAATGAGGAATCTGGTCTTCAAACTCTAACAATGGAAACCAACCCACAGGGATGTACATCCTCATTTTGCTTATGTTGCAAAAGAGTGACACCCACTGGCAGCAACAGTTTAAATAACGTAATTGTAATTTGGGTCTACTTGGTAAAAGTTAGAAAGTTTCACTTGAGAAAAATTTCTCATAGTAACAACCATACACACTTACCTGTTGAGTAAGCACTACTGTCTGAGGTTTCAGAAGGTGAAATTCTAACGGCATCTGTAGTATCTGCAACGTAACCCTCTGGAGGAAGATTCACTGTGTACATTTTCTTTGGAGGCACAATTGTATTGTCACTACCTACAAATCAGAAAACACGAAGTGTCTGGCTATTGATTTCAGTATAGATTTTCTCAAACGTTTTTGAGTAGTCTCAAAAATCCTTATAGATAAAAAGAAAGTGAGAAAAAGTCAGGTTTAAAACACTGAAATTATCCTATGACAAACAAAACTGCATCAAAATCTGTAGCAGCTACAGTTAAATACTACACAGATTAGCTCTTCCCATCAGAATCACTTTTTCCCCTTGTGTCAGACAACTTTTCTAGTCCAACTTCAGAATAAACTTCCATTTACAGTGATATTTTAAGAGACATTCTACATATTTTTCCCCATCCTGAATGAGCAGACACTGCTTCTTTACAAATTGTTTCATAAAAGATGGATGGGGAGATTCAAGCCGATTACAAAGCCATAGAAGAAACAGAAAACGAATCACAAAACTGTAGTTTGCGCATCTGCAGACCTTTTGAACATAGCCTATGCTTGTTTCCCCTTGGCTGCCCAAGCATCTCTTTATCCTTTCTCTGTTTCTTTCTGTTTCTGTATGTGTGAGAGGGAGGTGGAAGTGTGTCAAGCACCAGCTTTCCAACTACTCCACTGCATAGGAAATCATTTGTGATGATGGCAGTAGATTGGTTTTTGTGGGACTTCTTTCCCCTCTAAAAAGGTATTTAAAAGGTATTTAAAAATACATGTATGTGTGGCAGTATAAACTTTTCATTTGCTCACCAGACAAGAACTAACTCTTGGAATAACAGATGCACCTCTGCACCTCTGCCCCAGTTACACAAAACCAGTCCAATATTTTTTTTTTCGCTCAGCAGTATACCTCAACCACAGCAAAATAAAAAGCTTTCCAGAAGGCCAGGATGTAAGAGTGCCTCCAGATGCTACAACATAATTTCAGACAGTTCAGTGTGGTGGATTTTTTTGTTGTTGGTTGGTTTTGCTCCATAAGCCAACACAGACACAGGACTAGCATTCCCTTCAAAACAGCCATCTGCTCTTTTAAAACACATAGCCAGAGCTTTTGAGATAGTATCTTTGACAGGTGGACACAAACTAACTTCCTTACACCACAAGGTTGCTTGAGGATCACTGATGATCTGAATCTATTACCAGGATACTAAGATCAAACTAATAACTAAACATTTAAAATAAAGTTGTATCTGATAGAAATTTCTTGCTAGGCATCTGTTTCTGAGCTGTAATTTAACTATACACATTACATGCAAATACATAATTTAACTATACACTGACATTTCTCAGAGAGCACACTTCAAAGAGCTCAGTATGACTGATCATTTTAGATATCTATGATGAAGTACATTCCAGAACATTCAAGGTACTTTTGAAAAGCTACATCACAGCTCTTTTTACCATCAGGATGTAATTATTTTGCTTTGAGAATACATTAGGAAGTTATTGCTTTTTCTTGCACAAGCCAGAAAATTTCAAACTGATATTGATGATGCTTATTTTAAAGGATAATAAAGGAAAAGAAATAAATAACACAGAAAGATGAAGAGCAATTACATGATCTGGAAAAAGATCCACTAAAAATTAATGTGGCATAATTCTTCAACAGATCCTTTCTATGAAGCTGATGCCAAGCCACTGAACTGGCAGTACTTGCATTGATTTCCACCCCGCCATCCCCGTTCATTAATGATGAAGTGCTAATTGGCATCAGTTTTAAATTACAAGGATGTAAAAATACTTCTTGAGTTAGTTATTTCTGAAAAATTTTAAGTTTCCCTTTTTTTCACCAGTTTGAATTTAGGTTTTTGGAAAACAAAGATTGCCATGAGAACATTAAACTCAATTTGCAGCAGTCCTGCCTAACTCAAGCCCTTTAATCTTAAAAGAAGTAGATATACTGGGATAACAGCTTCCTGGGACAAAACAGTTCTACATGACAGAATTTGGGGAAATAGCTGTAACACCTAATCTTACAAAGAACAGTAACAACTTTTCCTATGTAAATGAACAATGAATCAAATCAAGTTTAAACAGGACTCCCAAAAGCCATATTTATTCACCCCATATGCATCTTCAAGTAGTGTACAAACCATAAATCAAGCATTAGTCTTCACTAAACCTGCGCCAGCAACCTGCTACCATATCATAAAAAATATACACATAACTGTATAACCTCAGTGTATCAAAACTCCCAGTCTCACACTATTAAATCTAGACTTTTCTGGCCTGGAGCCATAGTCTCCTTGGGCTGAGATTGGTTGGGTATAAAATCATAAACATTGCTGCAAAGCAAATGGTTCAGCTTATAAAAATGTGACATAAAAAGTTTTTCTTTGACTAATGAAAGTAATCAGATACTGGAGATATTCAAGAATACTCTCATTTCCAATAGTTAAAAAGTCATGAATCTCATTTTTGAAGTTATATTTTATGGAAGAAAAAAAGCATCTAAAGGTTATTTACAAACATATAAAATCAACAAGCATTACTCTTAAAGGCAAACTAAGAATACAGAATAAATATTTTGAATTGTTGCCTATACATATTCTTCTCCACAATATTCCCCACACTAAGAGCTCCTTTGCATGTAAATCAACCTTGCTCACAGAGTAAAGAAATACACCTAAACTATATTGTTACCAAGGTTGCACCTGTGAGTATGTCAGTAAATGGCCTAGCTATGTTATCACTTGCCATCCTACTGCAATCAAGTATTCGACCTTTTAAGAAGGAGCTGAGGGTAAAGCTTCCAGCCACATAAGACTGCCAACCACCCAGTCTGTCAGTATCTCAGGCAGATACAGGATATTTTATTTTAAGGATAATTTTCAGCATCCTTAAACTTTCCCCTACCTGCAGCTCAACGGTGGTAGATTACACTAGCATGGTTTTCAGATCTCCAGAACACAAAGCGTGCTTAGGCACACCTCAAATGCAGAGCTGGCCAGACATGTTCATATAATCTTACTTCTTTGCTTGCTAGTGAGCCTGATTAAACCCTGGGCAGAGACTGAATTGCTTCCAAGTTTCTCAGGTGGGTTGACCCTGGCTAGCAGTCAAACTCCCCCTACACGGGATGAGGGTGAGGTACAGAAAACATGGGAAGAACAGGAATGAGAGAGTTCATATGTCAAAGACATGGAGATCTCTTACCAGCTACTGCTGTAGGCAAACCAGACTCAGCTTGGGAAAATAGATTTAATTTACTGCCAGTTACTCAAAATACTTATTTACTGACACAGACATTGGGAAACGGAAGCAAAAATTAAAAATGCAAACATTAAAACACTTCAGAAAAACACCTTTCCTCTCCAGTTCATGTTCACTCCCAACTTCTCTCCTCCCAGCTATCACCGCTGGTTACACTCAGTCCCTGCAGTGAGGCAGTGCAAGGCGGCCTTGGAAGCTGTTTACAGTATGTAAGTAACAGCTTCTCTTTGCTGAGTCTTCCTTTCTACTCTTCTCCGGTGACAGTGGGGGTCCTCTGTGGGCTGCAGTCCTTCAGGAACATTTGACCAACCACAGAGCACCTCCTTTGCCTCTGTTCCTGCTGTTACTTGTCCGTCCTTTTTGTGCCACCCTTTCTCGGAGTTTTCTCTCCTTTCTCACACGTTTTAACAGAGGCACCATCACCTCTGCTGCAGGGTTGGGCTCAGATGTGCCCTGCAGTGGGTGGGATGGATCCAGCTAGAACTGGGTCCGGCATGGGGCAGCCCCAGTGTAAGCACTCAGTATAGTTTCGCAATGGTATACACAGATCTTGTCTTTCCCATGAAGCACTTCCCTGCAACTCAAATCCTTGGTAACACACTGCTATGCTCCCACAGGGAAGGACTCCTGGAACAAATATATCACTTAAGTACAGAATTCCGCTAGAACATCTTGCCACCTCCCCCAAGCCACCAGCAAGTCAGCCCAGCCTGACCACAACTGCGATCTTTCCCACAAAATTATCCCCTGGGAACACCCAGCTATCACTTCTCCACATGGAAGAGCTCAATCTGCAAAAGAGATCTTTACAGAAAAGTGGAGAGGGTTTAATACTAGGTCCAAGGTTTGATGAGTTAGATGTCACACCTACAAAAGTCATTATTCTTAGTAGGCACTTACAGTGTGGTGTTACAGAAGACATAGCATGGACAAAAATAAGACTCTAAAAAGGTCTGTTACCTCCTTTAAGAAGTTTGTATTAAAGTATATTTTTACTTATTATGTAACCTAGAACACGACCATCTTCTAGGTATTCCTCATTTTTATTACATTTTATTACTGAGACTACAACCTGAAAACCATGACAATCCCCAGTGCACACATACAACCCTTTATTCTCTACACAATATAGACCCAGTATCACTTTCTCCCTCATTGACTTGCAAGACAAGCATCTTTAAAGACAATGCTTATGCAAATCACAGGCAAGAGAGTTTTGTCTCCTCCAAAAAACCTTCATAAATTTAAGAGCAGCAAAGGTAGTATCAGTGACTAATAGTAGAACATAAACACCTTGAGGGTCCTCCTGACCTGTGGTACTGAAAAATAGGTACTTTTCCAGTTGGTCAATATGAAGTCATTAATAGTCCTTCATCACTATGAATGCTGTAACAAATCTGTTAATCCCAAACATACTTCATTGCCCAGTGTATATGTATTTTTTTTCTGACAATATCCAAGTTCTTGAACATCAAGCTATAGTTCGTCTGTCACAGTAGGTACATCAGAGTAACTTCAAGAACATAAGCTGTTACATGGGTGTGCAATCATCCTCTGCTCACAGGTTGACTTTCACAGGATTGTTTTCCAATCTCAAATCAACAGACACAGTAGAGCGCTTTCCACAAAGGCAGAACCTTTTAGCTCAAGTAGTCTTCTGTGAAATCAGAAAGTACAATCATTTTCCTTGGTGTGCTGCATAATTCCTGTTGCTTGACCTTAGCCTTCAGCAGGATTCTCTCCCTCAATACTAGGTATGTCACATTGGGTAGAGAGAAAAAATGACGCTAATAATAAACAACCTAGCAAAGAATGGAGAGTCACTTACTCACATGATAACCATCACACAGTAACGGAAATGCTTGTACTGCTTTGCTGGGTGATTGGGATAGCTGGTGAATTATTTCCATACAAATTCACTACTGCAGGTAGGAACTTCCTTCTCAAAATATTATGAAACTCCCTTTATGGAGAGCTAATAAATATAGCTTACTCTTACAGTCTAATTCTTTTGGCTTGTTTTAATACCTCTAGCACACGATATTAGTAATTTAACTAATAAAAATTTTTCTCATCTGCAAATATCCATCCCCTCATTACCTGAACTTTACTGGAACAAATAAGGAGAGTCACTCAAACCACTTTTTGGCTTAAGAAAATGTACTCCTTCACATAGTCTTCATCTCTTTCTAAATAAAGCTAATTAGGCGTCCATAAGACATTCAGTAATCTCATGTTACATTAGTTGCTACTGTCACATACTTTATTGGCATCAACATTTGTAACAGAATACTGAAAAGGTATTTTCATCTGCGGAGTTTCTTCAGCTTTAGAATTTTGAAGATGTCTGCTATTCTACTTTAAACAGTAAATTTACCTGTACGCCCGGTAAAACTTCAAAGCATATAGTTCCATTCTAAAGGGCACAATTACAGAGATTGAAAACAACAAATTAATGAAAGAAAAAAAAAAATCTGGTAATTAAATAGATCCATCTTTTCCTTTGGCTCTGAAAGTCCTCAAGCAGCAAACTGTTGGAGAACACCATGGAGAAATAGTACAATATGCTCGCTTACTTTATTGCTACACTTTCTTTGACAGACTGTGGTCACTACATACTAGTGGAGGCAGCAGTACTCATGTTTGTTTGTTGTTAGCTTTTTTTTTTTTGACTGACATTAGGCATTAATTTCTGCTACTTTATTCAGCTTTTTTTTTTAAACAGGAAAAATCTGCTATCCTTTGATGTTCAAGAAATGGCATGATTTCACTGCATTCCCAGACTTATTATATTTTTTTTATAAAAATAATAATTAATAATAATAACAGAAGCCTAGCCACATTGCAGCAGACTGTTCCAAATTCTTAGGATATCTATGTGCCATTTATGTCTGGTAGCATGTTGTCACTCAAGTCAGTTGACTCCAGCTTCCCTTCTGACACTTCATATTACTAGAATAGCTTCACTTCATTAAAAAGAGAAAGTTTAGATAAAACCAAAAACCTCCAGATAAGAGGTTGCTCCCTCTTCTAAAATAATGGAAATGACTATGAAGTAAATGCAGTCAGGAGTTATGGGAGTCTTTCCTAGACATTTGTTTTTATGACTTGGTAACTCAGGACACTTGATTAGATAAATAAAACTAGGTCTGCAAGACTTAGGTTTGACTGAAAATTTCTTTTTCTACTCATGGCCTTTGATGACTTCTGCCAGCTATCACATGGATGAGCAAAATGATTTCTCTTTCATCCCACCAGCGTATGATCATCTGCAGCCAGTCCTCATGACCACCAGGCTTCTCAGGAGCTCAGATGAGTACAAAGTTTCAGTAGGCAAATCCCTAGGGAGCTAACGTGCGCCTACGGCTTTGGGTCTGGAACCAACTCCTGCAGCAGCAACCCCCGTCTCTCTCCCCTGCAGAGCATGCAAACTGAAGAGAATGCAAGAGGAAAAGAGTAGCTGACTACTTGCCTTACAGTTTGTCCTTTCCAATGTGCTAAGATAATTACATTTTCAGTGAAACTAGATACAGTCATTCAGTGCTGCCCATGGGTTGGGTGCGATGGATTCCCAGCCCTTTTCAACTAAGCACATTGCAATATTTCTTGAAAGAAGGGTTTACTTGATATTTGACAAGCTACATTTCAGCCTTCCTGTTCAAACAAAAGTTTGATCAGAAAGGAGGGAGAATGCAAAGAGGAGTAATGACAGCATCCAAACGATTGATGATCCATACACTCATCTTGTATTAAATGTCTTAAATACTTCTACAAATATTGCCAACTTAGTTACCTTTTTGTTAACCCCTCTGCACTTTTGAAAAGCTGCCTACATTGGGTTTTATTTATTCTGTTTTTAAATTGTTTTGCAATTCAAATTAACTTTCCATTTTATTAAAATCTACTGTACTCAGGTTCAAACACCTGTAAGAGGTTATCATGACAATTCCCTATTTCCCAAAGCTGTCTCATTTACCTCCTCTACAGCCTCATGCAAGTCTTTCCCATATAATGGCATTTTACCACAGTCTTAAGCTTTCTTTCACTCTAAAGGTTAGTAGTTTATTTCCATAAACACATATGCACTTCTTACACTTTCGATGGCTATGCATTTATTTCAGCATAGATTGCATCTTCAGTATAAAACTAACATTTTCTTCCACTCAATACCAGGCCTTATCAGTGCCTCATGTGTATGAACAGCAGGAATTACACTTTTTTTCTTAAGACCTGAAACAGGTGTAAGATGACCTAAAAACTAATACAAAGTTGGTTTTTCTTCCTTTTTTAAATTATGCCATACATCATTAAATACACCTATATAAATATAGGAAAACAACAAAAGCCAAACCACAAACAAAAAAACCCCAAACAAACAGGGCATTGTTTTCTTTTGCTTTTCATACCTTACAAACATTTTTTTTTGCTTGCTTATTTAAAACACATTTTTAAATCATTCTGGTTTCTGTTAATAATTCTAATGGAATAACTGCAAGTTATCAATTAAAGTAACATGGTCAAACTTGCAGAGGGGTCTTGATGCTCAGATAACGACAGCATAAGAAGTAAACAACTTGAGAAAATCCTCAGTACTTCGTCATCATTGTCTTCTCCAGCTTGATGGAAACCAAAAACATCAGAAGGAAACTGAGGTCAATAAAGATACACTCATTTTACAAAGCCCAAAGCTGAGATGGGAACTCATTAAAAAAAATCCAAATGACCAAAACAACCAACTAACCCAAACCAAAACCAAATAAACCTCCCCCCCCAAAAACAATCAAAAACCCTCCCCCAACCAACCCAACACCCAACCACACAAAAGACTCAAACAAGAAAGCACAAATTTACCTCCCTTGGCACCTCCCACATGTACACTAACTCTAAGGGAATTTTTTTGACACCTAGAAAGGCTGTATTACCATCTATTTTATTGGAGACAGGAGTTAGCCTTAGTTTCATTACATTAGAAGTGGCAGACATTCTTTATCAGACAAAAGAAAAAGATTAAAAAAAAAGAAGTGAAAATCCCTCTTCTTTTTCTCACTCATCATCTGAGGAAGAATTTTTACCTATGAACCATTAAAACGTCTACACTCCCTTGGAAAAAGTAATGAAAACAAAGCAAAACAGGGGAAGTTTAGATTGGCTATAAGGAAGAAATTCTTTAGTGTAAGAGTGGTGAGGCACTGGAATGTGTTGCCCAGCAAAATTGTGAATGCTCCGTCCCTGGCAGTGTTCAAGGCCAGGTTGGACATAGTCTTAGGTGATACGGTTTAGTGGGAAGTGTCCCTGGCCATGTCAGGGGGGTTGGAACTAGATGATCTTAAGGTCCTTTCTAAGCCTAACTATTCTATGATTCTATAAAAATACAAAGTGAGGCTGAAGTAGGGAAAAAGCCCTGATCAAGGAAACCAAGAAACAGAACACTTGCAGAGCAGAATCTGACAATGGGCAGGTGGCAATTTAAAGATTACAAGACAGCCAATTTAAAAAGTGGTACAAGCTATATTATGTGAAAGTTGAATACACAAGGTAATGATGAAATCAACATCCAGGTAAGTATTACTGAAAAGCTCCAGTGCCTCATATGTCCTGTTATGTGATTACAGGAAACATCTGATTAAGCGTCTAAGAATTCTAGCTGTATAAACAGGAGAATAATTAAGTTAGTACTTAGCTCAATTACCTCTTCTAGTACTGGAGATCTTATTTGTTCAACACATTTTTCAAAAGCCAAATACATCCCTGTCAATCTGTCTATATCAATTTTGAATAAAAGCAACAACACTGAATCTAAAAGACCATGTGTAGTTGCAATTAGTTAATTACCCTGAGTAAGTGATTATGTCATTACTGGAACTTACCTGAAACTAGACCAGAAAATAAACAGATGTGCTCATCAGAATAGAAATAAACAAAGTTTAAGGTTTTGAACTCACACACACACTTTTTTAATTCTATAATTGGAATTAATCAATAAGAGTCCATTCCTGTTTGTACACAAAAATAATGCAAACCTTCAGAGCACAAAGAAATATGAAAAATCATTTCCCTAGAACATAGCTCGGTACTAAGTCCAGATAAGTATTTCCTCTTTTCAGACAGTGGTTACAGGGTACAGTTGGTAGGGAAGACAAGTAGGAAATTAGCATGTTAAGAGCAGAAAACACGAAATTTGACTCAGAACAACTATGATTTTGACAATGGCAGCGTAAGTAATAGACTCCCTAGTGTAAATGGGAACATGAGAGGCATCTCACGCAGCCTGTTTTGTCATCAATACATCAAAATTATTTCAAACAGGGAGACTAGGTGGACAATGAGAACATTATCACGCACAATTACTGTGCTACAGTTTGAGCCACCTCAGGACTGTCTATCAGCCCTTCTCTAGTTGAAACACGACCATTTTATTAAGTCCATACAAAAGCCATCTTTGTTTCCTTTCTCCAGATAATAAGTTTTCCCGCAGGTGGCTACATTTAGGTTTAGAGCTTGTTTACACTTGCAGCTAAAGCTGGCATTTTCTACTCCAATTAGGCAACCGCTACACACTGGATGAACTGCTTGTTAAATTGCCTTCAGTTATCGCAGAGGCCAGCAGATTTCTCCATGACAGCTAAGCTGTTTGAAATGAAGATGCAGAAGAGCAGAATAAGTGAACGTATATACATGAGAACACTGGAAAAGAAAAAGAATCTGCCAACCAGGAGGAAAAAAGTAAAAAAAAAAAAAAAAAAAAAAAGTAATAAGAAAAAAGCATTGCTAGGGGAGCTGGAGACTGAACTACAAGGCTGCTTCTGTCACAACAGAAGTTACAGATATTATACATGCAACCCACTCAGTCTGAGCAGAGACAGGGTTTTTTCTTTGTATGTGGTTTGTGTGCCTGCCCCCCAAACCCCAGATCTCTACATTCCCTGCAAGCATACAGCTACAAGCTTGTAAATCTGCTTCAGCACCATTTCTACCATAGCCACTAGAGGTTGGTGTCTTCAGTCAAATACTCGCTTCTGGATATATCTGTCCCATTTTCACAGTAGAATGCCACTGTAATACAGCATGTAATGAGAGAATTTTTAAACCCTTGAGAGAATAACACAGGAGTGTATGACAACACTTTGTTGTGTAATAATTATAATCTCCACTGCTCTTTAGCTTATTCACAATAGACATCTCTTCAGAGTAATTAACTAAAAAGAAGTAGAAATGCTTAACAATTCTGAAGCTGTTTACTGCATTAGGTACTGCTAGAGTTTAATTTCTCATCTATTTGACCGACTAAAAGCCAGGGCTGTCCAGGCATATTTTTTAGACAAGTTCTGTTTTCCAGGCACCTCTGTTACAAGTGTAAGTTTTCTATAATAGAATGGCTGCAGGAAGGCAGGATTAAGATGAGTAAGGATGCAGTCCAGATGCCCCAGTGATGATGTCTTAAACACAATGTACTGTCAGCATTAATAACTTTAATGAAAAAATTAAGAGGGACAACAAAAAGACACCTATGAAAACTACCCAGCTGCACTTTCTTTTTTTTTGGCAGGAATTCCTCAAATAGGATAACAATGTTGGGATATTTTACAGTTGATAGACATTTATTTAATGAATATGGAATAAATTGCATTTTACCTATTTATATGACATAATAAGTATTCTCTTATAAAAACAACCAAACCCACTAAAATATAGGAATAGTAACATCTTAGTATTTTCCTGCATTATCTCTTACTTAAATGAAGGAAACAAAAAAAGCTCAAATAGGTTGTCTCCATATGATCAAAGACACTAGGCTTTCTGCATTCCAATTTCCTTTTTTGAAATTAGGGAAAAGACAAAACCCAAAAGTGCAACAGCATGCTTTATACTATATATTTACATATATATATGCTTTATTCTATATAATTTATAGAAAATTTGAATACGATACATTTTAATTTCATACAATTATCCTTCTTCAACAACTTGCACATTGTAATTTTTATAGGGAAAATGCTAAATATCAGTAAATCCCAAGTCCTTTAAAAAGTGGTTGTAATTCTGGCCAAGAAAAAGGCCTGAGACTAAGGAGGCCATTAAAAGAGCCAACTCTACAGTTTGCAAGTATCTAGTCAGAAGCATGCGTGTTTATTTGAATATATAAAGGTATTAAAAATGATTGGTGAGATTTTGAAGTATCAATAGAAATCACAGAACTGCAGACCTCAACAGAAATACCCTCCATGAAATTAATCCTTGTTGCAAGTAGATCCTGACCTATCAAGGGCCAGAAACAAACAAAACCAATCCTCAGAACAAAACTTAGTCAAAGCCCATGCCCAAATGAGTAATTTATACTTAGAAATGCTTTCTCAGTCTTTTGCAGACCCTATTTTTTGTGGTACAGCAAGTTTTATAGCATTTATAATATGACTTGGAAGAATCTTTGCAAGCTTAGGGAAAAATAAATTAAGTCCTCTTATTTGCAGGACATTTTAGTTTTCTATTTCCTCTTTTAATACTTTGTCTGCCAAGAAGGCTCAGGTTTATTACATATATGCATATCTTCAAATGGTTTAAGGTACTAAAGCTGGTTATCTAGTCCCTCTTAATTTTGCGTTGAAGCAAAGAAAACTGTTTTCTTCCATCTTCCGAAATTAAAAGCTATAACTCTTAATTTAGCAATGAATAGCTCTTAATAGCAATGAAAGAGTGAAATTCCTCAAGGGCAAAAATGTTTAGCAAGGCTTATCTAATTGCCTTGGGGTGGGGAGGAACTCCTATTTAGTCACATTCATTTTCTTCCACCGACGGTAGAACAGTGGAAAAACAAAATATGATTTAGGACAACCAGAATCCAAAGGGAAAGTATATCTTAATTTACCCTTGAACAGAAATTTTGGCCACAGGCAGGCAGTTGGGTTTTTTCAGGTTTAAGTAATTTAAAATAAAAAACAATCCTATTTTCAAGAGATAATATATAAGTTCTTTGGGGTTCAGGAGTGTGGCACCTCCATATGATTTCTCAATCCCTAATAGAACTACTGCCTTCCTAAAAAAAAGCAAATGGCACTCAGAAGATCATTCTGTAGTCACAAACAGCGTTGCTCAGAATTCTCCTTCAATCTCCAGTTATTCTGGGTCTTACTGTAAGCTTTAGTTCCAGAACTACATGAGGAGCTTTATGGAATAACCCCTTCTGATACTAAATTATCGATCTTCCAAAATTAAATGAGAACCAGTCACTAGCATGGGTCCTGATCTTCTATATAGTTAAGCATCTCAACTGCAACTTGATCTCAAAAAAGAAACATAAATGCAGATATTCACTGGATATCAGAGTATGGTTTTTAAATTTTATGGGCATAAGTCCCTATTATGCTTCAACAGCAATGTTGCAAACCGCTTTCCAATGAATATCAGACCCTGGGGAGTGTTAGATCATGCAAATCAGTAATGGTATTTTCACAGTTTGAAAATAACTGTTAAAGGCAAGTAGAACATTGTAATGAGTTATATTAAAAATTGTTACTTAATCCAGGAAAATAGTTAGACTTAAGTCAACTTCTTTTTAAAGAAATCCTCAGTTTCTTATTGGCACTAAATTAAATTCTTGAGTACATTTTGTAGGACTGAAGTAATCACTTTCAAACTAGAAAGAAACTTGCATCCACGCACAAAAATTACCTAATTTTCCGTTGTCCATCTTAGACTACTGCTACTCAGCTGTTTCCTAATCAGGCCTATAACTTTTGGTGTACAAAAAAAGTTATTTAAACTACTGCACGATGAAAAAAATTCAGTCAATGCCTTCATGTTTTTCCTCATGCAAGACCACACACCTTACAGCTCCAAACCTTATGGCTCTTCACTAAAGACATATTTTCAGTGCCCAATGCTATAAAATCACAACGTGTAAATGACTATTCATGCAGGATCTCCTTAAATTTAAAGGAAACCACAGTCAGAGAAGAATGGTTAACCTATCTGTTGGTTTCACAGATGGGTAACTTATTTCTCTTTTTCCTACAAGTTTATCACTGCAACCTTCTTCAAGGCAGCTTTTTTAAGTATACATTTGTAGAACATCACTCAAGGCAGAAGCCCTTCTGTACTACCACAGGATTTGCTTGCCTCTAGCAGAAAACAAGCTCAGTCACTTTGCTGCTAATTTTAAGAATATTCTTGCTGCTTCACTGTGAAAACCCTAAACATGCAACTGTTCTTTTTGCTCAATGTTCGTTCCCTTTCCCATGAGCTATATTTTAACCTGTATTAGGATTTCAAATCAAATGCTTTTAATTAACTTAAATACCGTATTAGGAACCAGGTATAAAAGCCAAAAAAAAAATAATCAGAAGAGTTATTGCCCCTCTCCCCCACCTCCTACTTGTTTCTTCCTACACCGTTCATGAGTTTCAACTCCAGCTGAGCTCTGGCCTTCATAACTCCATCCCAGCACACTCAGGCAACATCTCTGTATTTTTCTTGTGTAGCTAATAAGTATCCACTTTCACCTTTCCTGTACTTCGTGTTGTAAGAGCCCAGAGCTCCCTCTTAACTGCCTGCACTTATGGCAGCTCTGGCATCACAGAGTTGTTCATCCAGAGTGCTGTGAAGAAAGAGCTGCTTATGAAAGACATCTAAGAAGCCACCTCCCCAAGGGCTCACCTCACATCACTAAGGAACTCCTTTTAAGCTGAGGCTTTTAAGCAGCTCCCAGCCAGAGCTAGACTGCAGTCATGCCTGTGCAAGGGCACATACCCTAACTGATGCACACTCTGACACAGACTTTCCACAATGGCTTGACTTTGGACCTGCCTTGTCACTACTGACTTGCCTGCCGCCATGGGACTGTTGCTGAGCCTGGTTATTGTTACCCCACATGTTCTGCTGTCCTTTTCCAGGTACTGTAGGACTGCTTCCATGGTGCAGGCACAGCTCTTGTGCCTGTCTGGCCCCAGCTAGTGTTCCCTCACTTTCTCATTGCTGCTCCCTGACACATCTGAGCTCAGTCAGGCATCCTGCCACAATTGCTTAGTTTTCAACACATCCAAATGAGCCATTCTTGTGCTTTGAGAAGGTTATTCTTGAGGATCAACCAGTTCTCCAGATTTGCTTTGTAATTTAGACTTGTCCTCCATTCAATGCTACCAAGCAGATCCCTGAAAAAGACAAGTATCCGTTCTTATGCAGTACAGGGTTCTAATCCTACGACTCATTTTGCTCACTTCTTTCAGGACTTTAGTCTCCTGCCCTGGTCCACATCTGCAGTCCTTGTTTGTTAGTGAGGTTGAGCTGAACACTTCCTGTAAAGAGAGCTTTTTATACTCTTGGGAAACATGCCTTTTTATTTCAAGCCAGTTTAATAACCTCTTTCAGTGCTGGTAAAATTTTGGTTTAGATGAACTGCAACACAAAGCAATTCACACTTCTATACTTGTGCAGAGAGCCTTTCACCCACAAGTAATAACACAGCTACCTCATTTTGCGACTCCTCCATCTTTTGGCATAGCATCCACATTTTACAACCCACCTGAAAAAGGACTTTTACTTATCTGTCAAAATATTCATGTACCACCCCGATTCCATAAACAGACATAAAATAAAGCTCTTGAGCAGGGTACATACCCTAACGGAGCATAGTGCCTGAATTGATATTTGATTTCTGTTGGGTTTACATTCCCCGTGGGTCTTCTATTGCCACATGAGGGCAAGACAAAGCACTGGATCACGTATTCCCCTCAATGTTTAGGAGTATCTCTAATAGCAGAGTTCTACCAGTATTTTTCTCACGGTTCTGCAGACATTTCACCAGAGACAGTTATAGCTTATCCTGAAGTTTCATATTAGCTGCTGCTGAAAGCTGCATTCATGCATATACACCGTTTCTTGTCTTTCACAGGACTTATGCACTGACCTCAAGTATTTCAAATATTAAGTACCACTAGAGCTTGTATTCAAGTTCTTCTGTTCATATCAATAGGTTAAAAGAGTAGATACTACACTATTCTCATGTCAAATAATTATATTTAAAAGTGTATTATCAGAAAAAGGACGAGGTAGTCTCACCTTGAACTGATTTGCAGGATGTATCAGTTGATGCGCTAGCATCTGGTGAAGTCTGAACATTATCCAAACTCTTTTCTTTGGATTCTGAGCCCAGATTTCCAAGAACTTCCTCCTCTTTTCCACTCAAAGTATGCACAAGAGAAGATGATGCAGTCTCAGCATAGAGTCTTTTCAGTACTTTACCTATGAACACTGCGGGGTAAGAAAAAAATATTTTAAACAGAAAGAAATCCAGTGTTTTAAAAATAATTGGAGACTTTAAAAAACTTAACTAGTTAATACAAGATAGTTTCCCTCCTATTTCATGCAAGTGTGTCTTCCGTAGTCCATACCTCTCACAGGTAAAACTGAAAATAGTACATGAAGAGTCCCAAACTTCAGTCAGAAAAGCAGCTTCAAAACCCGAGCTCACTAGCAAGGTTACATTTAAAGTCTTCTATTTGAATACATTTTGGCAATAAATTTATGCAGTACATTTACAGACTAAACACATTAATTTCTTAAATTTCTTTTAAAACCTTCCTACATGAGTGTTATACAGCTGCTCAAAATGTAGGTCTCTTCTGGCACAGAGGCGCTACAATTGAATCGCTCATTAAAATCAGTAAGTTACAACTATTCAATCAAATAGAAAAACTAGAAGTAGACAGCAGCAGAAACACATGGTAACCCAATTATTTCTACAGAATTAGCAGTATTCTTATATGCCTCTTCCTCTTATAGATCCCTTTCTGACGACACTGGCAATCTGCTACTAATTACTCAATGCAAACATCACTTGATTAAAGAAAAATAATATATGCAAATAATGTAAAGATTATAGTTTTGCTGATAAGTACATGTATGCATGCATATCTCAAACACTTGAAATTACATATTATATGAAAATATCAAGTAATACTAAGGAAGTTTTTATCTATTGCAAACATCTCCAGTTTCATGAATTCTAATCAGTCAAGCAGGTATTGTGGGATGGGAGGAGGAGGGTTTAAAAAAAAAAAAAAAAGAAGAGAGAATTGAAGAAAAACATGTTCTGTAGACTCCAATTTTAAATTTAATATACAGTGTATGGAGACCATACAAACAAGCCGGTGCAGATTCTTAAAGTAATTTTGCCACAAGAAAAGGACTTACAATGTTAAGAATATACTATCATCAGGTAACTGTCTTCAATAACTTGCTTTCCTTTACAACTTCATAAAATCACCTTCATCCTTCAGCTACCAGTCCCTGATGGACAAACTTTGTCTCCATGTGCATCTTGGAGATGTGCTTCAATAGTCATACAAATGACTAACTAGGGGGAAGAATGTCTTGTTAGACATTTCTTTAACTCTTATTAGCATATATAAAAACCTTTTGCTTGTGTCTAATCTCTTGAATAATCATATCATAATAATCAGTGACCTTATGAAAGGCCTATGGTAAGGTACAAGCCTGAAGAAATACTGGTGCAGAAAGCCTATATGTTAGTTTTTCTACACTTATCCATCATTCACTGACATGAAAATACCTGTGACAAGCTGCAGTGATGCCCTCCATCAAGTAAGCAAGCAAGCACAATCAATTTTGAAAGTTATGGGTAAGACTGCTGATCAAAGACAGACACTGACATATTACTATTTTCTTTTCCTAAGATTCCCTTGTCAGGATATTCTACAGCTAGAAAGACAAAAACCGCAATTACTCTCTTCAGAGGACAACTAGAAAAAGCAGGGAGAAACAAGCAATAGAATAAGATGATGTTAACTGCCCTTTGCAGATCTCTGACTCCAAGGCAACTTATCCTAGGGAAAGGATCCAGGATAAACCTCTGAGTACTGCTACTAATACTGCAGCATTTTAATGAACTCCAGCAGAACCATTACTAAATGTCATGGTTTAATGCTGGTAGGCAGCTAAGCCCCACGCAGGCACTTGCTCACTCTCCCCCAGTGTAATGGGGGAGAGAATAAGAAAGGTAGATTTGAGACAACTTACGGGTCGAGATAAAGACAGTTTAATAGGTCAAGGAAAAGCCAGGCACAGAAGCAAAACAGAACAAATTAATTTACCACTTCCCATCATCAGGCAGGTGTTCAGCCATCTCCAGGAAAGCAGAGCTCCATCAAATGTGTCCAAGGTGATCTGTGAAACACACTCTGCATTCATGCCAACATGGTGATCCCCATCACAATCAGCAGGCAGATCTCAAGGATACCTAAAGGCCATTTAGAATCTTCAGAACTCTCAAACGATGCTGTAAATGGTCTGGTGGGGGGGCTGAGAATGTAACGGAATGTCTCCTTCATGGGTTGACCACCCGAGGAGGGGGGAAAAGATGCGTAATTGCTAAACACTTCTATTATATACCCCCTAAGTATAGAAGTGGTGACCACACTGGGAATGCAAGCCAGATCAGTTTCATGATCAATGATTCTATTATATTACAAGCCATTACCACAAAGTACAATGAAACAAGAACCTTAGCCCAAGGCCCCCAGCCGATAAGCACTAACACAGCAAACACCAGCTGTAAGTAAGGTAGAGCAAGCTGAAACTGTGAGATCAAGAGCAACAAATTTGAGAGCCAATAAATCAGCTTTGGCGAGTGACTATTAACCTGAAACAATGAATGCTTATCACAAATACAATTAGACACACGCTGGTCAGATACGTCGTTATCTCAACACTTGGTGCCCCATGTTGGGTGCCGAAAAGAACTGTCTTGGTTTTGGTTTAAGCCCAGTTGGCAACTTAGCCACGCAGCCACTCGCTCACTTCTCCTCCCCTTTCCTCCCCCCGCTCCCTGAGGGATGGGGAGGAGAATCAAAAGAATGTAACTCCCACAGGTTGAGATAAGAACAGTCCAGTAACTAAGGTATAACAGAAACCACTGCTGCTGCCACCAATAATAATGATGATAAGGGAAAGAACAAGGGAAGAGAATACAACCGCTCACCACCCACCGACCAATACCCAGCCCGACCGGAGCACTGACCTAATTCATCCGGGTAACCGCCCCCAGTGTACATACTGGGCATGATGTGCTGTGGTATGGAATACCTCTTTGGCCAGTTTGGGTTAGGTGCTCTGTCTCTGCTTCCTCTCCTCTCTGGCAGAGCATGAGGCTCAGAAAGTCCTTGGTCAGACTAAACACTACTGAGCAGCAGCTAAAAGCATCGGTGCCATCAGTGCTGTTCCCAGACTGAAAGTCAGAACCACAGTACTGCACCAGCTACTAAGAAGGAGAAAAATGACTGCTACTGCTGAACACAGGGCAACATGTAACGGTTACTTGGGAAGACAAATGCCATCATTCTGAATGCGTCATCTTTCCTCCTTCTTCTCTCCTTATTATATGCTGAGTGGGATGCCATATGGCACGCGATATCCCCTTGGATCAGCTGGGGTCAGCTGTTCTGGCTGTGTCCCCCCCCCAACTCCTTGAGCAGCCCCAGCCTACTCCCTGGTGGGGTGGGGTGAGGGGCAGAAAAGGCCTTGACTGTGCAAGCTCTGCTCAGCAATAAACAAGACATGGTGCATTATCAACACTGTTTTCATGACAAATTCAAAAAACATAGCACCATTGTAGCTGTTATGAAGAAAATTAACTCTAGCACAGCCAAAAGCAGTACATAAATTAACATTCAAGCGCTTCTATTGAGGAAGCTGTTCTTCCCAGCAAATGATTGAGATACTGATGAATCTATATATGGAAACACATTTTCTCCAAATCTGCTGAGAGAGCCAACCATCTTATAGCTACAGTGGAGTTTATGCTCCTCATCTGGAAATCTGATTTTTCCAGTCGTCTGTTCAGCTATCCCCATAAAAAAAAAAAAAAAAAAAAATCACTCTTTTCCTTTCTTTTTAAAATATAGGGACTATACTCACATTAGCATTGCTTCAGAAAGCAATACAAAACCAGCTTTGAAACATTCATTCCTTCTCATTCACCTGGGGCACTCCCATTTTTAATACTTATTGCTTCAGAAAGCAAGCTGAAATAAAGACTGCCTTTGGAGGCTGTGAATACTGAGAAAATCATTCTTTCACAAAAATCTCTTTTGCTTAGAAAGAAGCATCTAGATCAGCAGCAGGATCTTCAGCAAAGATGTGGTCTAGCTGCCAGTACCAAAGCAGCATCCAGTCATACAAGCTGGAGCTCTCCGCAGACACAGAAAGAAGCAGCTGGGTGCAGAGTGGGGGAGTTCTTTGCTGATGCAAAGCTTTCACACCTGTGTCAGTGCATATCAGCACTGCAAGGTTGGCTCTTAAGACAACTAGCAATTCCCAACCACCACAGCAGAATGGAAATGAACAGCAGTGACATCTAGGCATGACAAGGTCCCTGTTTGGAAGCTGATGTATTTCAAGCCTTCTGCAGGAAGTCACGCACTCCAGTACACCTTCCTTGGGAGAATGAAGGAGGTGGTACCACTGGAGAGGAGCTGACAAAACCTGACTGATTCAGTCTAAAGTATTTGGAATCCCAAGTATATATATCCTAGCCTGAAAAAGAAGAAGGAGGGGGAAAAAAAAAAAACAAACCAAAAAAGTATCTGCCTGCAGCCCAAAACTTCTTGAACAAGTTTGTCCTGCGTATCAGTGAACAAGAAAATTAGGCTCTGAGGAATATCTTTCCTGCCATACTCAGCAATTTTACATGCTCCAAAGAAGCACTCTGCAGTTACAAGTCTTGGAGCTGAGCTACCAAAACACTTTTCAGATGACAGAGGATGCTCTTTCCTCGGGGTCTTATTGCTGCAGTTTACTTAAAAAAAAATTATTCTGTGATATCCATGAGCATTGGCTTAACCACAGGAGGTTGGTCTTGCCTGATGCTACAAAGCAGTTTTTCTCCCCTAATGAAAATGATGCTTAACCTGATGTCTTTTGCATTATGTGGCATTAGAAATTAATCCATCTGGTAAAAACCTGCTCAAACCCTTAAAAATAACTACCTCTTGACAGGAGATTAGCAGCAAAGCAAATTCAAAGAAAAAGATCCACTATCAGAGACACATCTAAGCTATAAGATTTCCAAAGTGGAACAAGACTTGCTCTCACCATACCTGCGGCACAGCCAAGTACATATGGTTATTTGCTGCTATTACTGTCCAGTCAACATAACCGATGGAGGATATGCGCAGATTCATGAAGGCTTTCAAGAGACAATCTGGGAACACCTTTCCAAGCAGGCTAATGTCCCAAAATAATCACACACAATTGAGACATGTTTTTAAAAAGTCCTCAAGAAAAGATGAGGAAGACCATAGAAGAATGAGGGATATGCTATCTGGAGTCAGAAGCAATGAAAATTGACATGTGTAGATACAGCATTAATGAAACAAGGTACTAGGCAGCAAATACATTATATTCCACTGGATATGCTTTTGAGGACATTCTTGAAAATTATGTTCACGTATTACAAGACCTGGTGTTCCAGTACGGAAGAGAAAGAATACTTTGAGGGGAATTATCTCTGGAATATTGCCTTGAACCAAACAGGAAAGAAACATGAACAGCAGTAAGAAGCCAATTACAAGGCAAAAAAGGGAAGCCTTGTTGCACAGACTACTGCAGATACATCTCTCCTCTTGGAACAAAGCAGCCTCTGGAACTAACAGATGGGAATCTGGAAGTGAGAGAGGAAAGCAGATAAGCTAAGCTGTTTGGGGGCCAGGGATGGCAGTGATGTGGATGCAGCTGAAAGCAACACAGAATGTTTATTAGCTCTGCATTGCTTTCAACTGTCCTTACTTCCCTATAAAATCAGAGATAGCAGATGGTAATCCAGTAAGTTTTATAGGGCAAGAATTAATGAAAGGAAGACTTCAGTTCACCCAAACTACTGTAAATCTTTAAAAACTACCACAGCAGCTTATTCTGTCTCTATTTTTCTGAGGTTTAATTGATAGCTCATTACTCCCAACCTACTGAAGACTAAAAATGTTTTCTGAGTTCTTCTGCATTGTGAAGAAAAGTTTCCTCATAGCTACATGTTACTGAAGGAAGACATGGCTCTGAACACCTGGTCACATGTGACAACTGGAGGAAGCTCTAAGCATCTAGGTTAGATGAGATGGCCCACGGACCACCATGTTTTGGAGTTCTGTGTTATCACAGCAGACTTAGTTGCTATTTTAGTTCCAAGTAGTGCGGATTCTTCATTGCTGCTGTCTCCAGAGTCCAAACACAAGTACAAATAAAGCTGTAAAGAAGTTCTTGCCACATTTAATGAGCTCTTTCATGTCCAGGAATTTGACAGGCCTTCAGTACAATGGCAGATTATTCTGTGAGATTATCAGCATTGAAAACAAGATGCTAAAGGTGAGTGAAGGTGAGAGAACAATTACACTTTTTATAATCGTCATCTAAAAATGACTTTGTGTTCTGAATCTACGAGGATTTTATAGACAGCAGACTGTGTACACGTGTGTGTGTGGGGCAAGAGTTGTGCATGCTACAACAGTTTTGTGGAATACACTGAAAACAGTTCAAGATTATACAAAGGAAACTTCACAGTGTTAGAGCTAGGCATACGGGCAAAAGGAAGTACTGCACAGTAACAATATTAACAGAAATATCTGGCCCAAATTTTGAGGGTTTAAAGATAATCTTTGCTCATTTGCTGTAGGGGAAAAGCAGGCTCCAGTGACACTGCCTCCATTAATAAGGTTATGAAGATTAAAGAGAGAAATATAATCTTATGGACTTTTTTTTTTTTTAGCCTTGTGGGTTTAGAGGGGTCCCATACTTAGGGGCACAAGCAAACATTCCTAAATGGAGATTACTAAAATGGAGGTGACTACAGATGAAATCCTGTGTTTAAGCAGTCACTAGGGAGACTGAGCCACTAGTGTGATGGAGGTTACATACTATGACAATGCGATCCAAGATCCTATTGGGCTACGTATTTTTTTAAGCTGAGACAGGAAAATGAATAATGTTCGTACATAAATCTAAAGAGAACTACAAAAAAAAAAAAAAAAAACAACTGTACAGCCTTAAGGTGGCTGTTTACAAATCAACTGAACTCAAAACGCAACTCAGACACAGAGAAGAGTTTTTGTAATAGCCAACAAGGCATAGAACATCAAGGACAGCTTGGGCTGTTCAGTGCAAGCAAACAAATGCCAAAAGAATTTTAAGTAAGTAGTAAAAAGACTTATGTAGCTCAAGGGTAAGATTACATTAGACCATGACACAAAAATAATAGAAACTAATGGTGAATGAGAATTTCCAGTGTCAACACACTGATGAGCACCTAGAAGCATTGTAACATTCTCCTAACAAACTAACAGGAAAAAGCAAAACACTGTAGAGAAGTCACTTATATTGAGCCCTAACTCCTATGAACACTGCAGGACTGACTGCAGACAGAAAGGACTAAAACCAAGTACACTCAAGACTGCTTTTAATACTATATTCTTCATAGATCACTCCAGAGTTCCCTATATTTGATTACTGACATGTATACAAACTAAGCCAGAGACCAGATGTATGTGATCATATTAGATCCTTTTATTTGTGTCCTGGGTTCAGCAGTAGCAGTCATTTTTCTACTCCTTAGTAGCTAGTGCAGTACCTTGATTTTGACTTTTGGCCTGCGAACAACGCTGATAACACCTATGTTTTTAGTTGCTGCTCAGTAATGCTTACCTTAGGGAGGAGAGGAAGCCAGGAGGAAGCAGAGACAGGACACCTGACCCCAACTGACCAAAGAGGTATTCCATACCACAGCACATCATGCCCAGTATATAAACTGGGGGCGGTTACTTGGACGAGTTAGATCAGTGCTCGGGTTGGGCTGGGTGTCAGTCGGTGGGTGGTAAGTGGTTGTGTTCTCTTCCCTTGTCATCATTATTATTGGTGGTAGCAGAAGTGGTTTGTGTTATACCTTAGTTACCGGACTGTTCTTATCTCAACCCATGGGGGTTACATTCTTTTGATTCTCCTCCCCATCCCTCAGGGAGCGGGGAGAGGAAAGGAGGGGAGTGAATGAAGGGCTGCGTGGTTCTGGGTTGCCGGCTGGGCTTAAACCACAACCATTTGTTAAAAAAAAGTAGACAAAAATTTATCCTAGTTACGCAAAGGTCACCAGGGAAAGTTTTCCTAACATAAAGGTGGATCTGTTACAAAAAGCAGATTTTGTACATATATTGTACATACATACATTATATGAATGATATATTTAGGCCATTGTATGATAAATTTAGACCACCAAGAAGTTAAAGCTAGCAAAAAGGAGTAATCGCAAGCCAAACAATACCAGGTAAATTGACTTTCATTAGGTACACGAAGTGGGACAAGACAGACCTTCATAAAGGAAAAAGTTGTAAGTTATACCCACTGCATGGCTATTGCTTTTTTAAAAGCAATAAAAAACACATAGTGTCTTAGTGCATTAACCAAGACCTCAAACTTTGCTTTCTGCTTCAGCAGTTCCTAAGGCACAGTCACATTTAAGGACAGTTTGTAAAAATGCATAACATGACCCATTTAGAGCATTAGGAAAAGATTTTCATAGTATCATCACTGAATGGTTTGGGTTGGAAGGGACCTTAAAGATCATCTAGTTCCAACCCTCATGCCACAGGAGGGTTGCTATGGGACACCTTCCACTAGACCAGGTTGCTCCAAGCCCTGTCCAACCTGGCCTTGAAAACTGCCAGTGATGGGGCAGCCACAGCTTCTCAGGGCAATCTGTGCCAGTGCCTCACCAGCCTCACAGGAAAGAGCTTCATCCTAATATCTAATCTAAATCTACACTCTTTCATCTTAAAGCCATTCCCCCTTGTCCTATCCCTACAAGTCCTTGTAAAAAGTCTATCTCCAGCTTTCCCTTTAGGTACCGAAAGTCCGCTCTAAAGTCTCCCTGGAGCCTTTTCTTCTCCAGGCTTATCAACCCCAACGCTCTCAGCCTGTTTTCATAAGAGAGATGCTTCAGCTCTCAGCTGTAGCTCAGCTTCCTCACAGTAATCCCACTGACATCAAATTTCCCACTTAATAAAAGCAAGTGTAATTTGGCTTATAGTAGTGGCAAATAACACAGTTTTAAGAGCCAACAGTGGATGATTTTAATCAGTAGAGCCCTTGTGCATTCATTCAAATATAACTATAGTTAAACACACGAACTTTCCTCACAACATTATCAAGAGCCTACGTCATTTTACAGTGAAGTAAGTGGGTACTACTGTAGCATCAAAAAAACTTCACTGAGGTCTTGTGTCTGGGATGTAGAGGGCTGTAAACACAAGAGAGTAGCTGGTATATTTCAGCAGCTAGAATAGAATATTTCAGTTGGAAAGGAGCTACAATGGTAAGTTAGTCCAACTGCCTGAAGTACAAAAAAAAATTCAAAACATGAAATGCTTACATATTCTAGTCTTGTCTTACAAGTTTTTTATTTAATTTCAAAAGTGAAACAATTTTACTTTCGAGCTGAAAGCATGCAGTACTATGAAAATACCCAGCCTGCATGTAATAGAAAGCACTAAATGTTCCTACTGTGTAATGAGCTGAAGCGACACCAGAAGATGTATCTTTCCAGGAATTCCTCAGTGACAAAAAGGAACCAGTATTTTCAGAAATGAGGACAAATTACAATAGGTAACAAAGTAGTTCCGTGGTTAATTCTTGACAACTCATGTGTGGAAACAGGAAAGTGCAAATACATTAGAAAAACTGAAAAAGCACCAGGTGTCTACTGTCTGACATAATATAAACAAAGGGTAACTCTAAGAAAGAGAGTGCAGAACACATGCTGGCTAGCAATACAAATCGTGACTATGCAAAATCTTTCTATTACAATTTTCTGAGAAGATTAAAAAGCCTCTTTCAAACAAATGCACTGTTCGGCATCTCTGTATTAAATTGACACCACTAACTTTCCTATGTACATAAGCGGACTACCCACAAACGCACACATATCAACACTGGAATAGCATGGCAGATTTATAAAGGGTCTCCTAGGGTTGACAGCTTGACTTAAAACTCAGTAAATACCACAGACTGTAACAAAAGCATGTTGAATAACTAAAAGTTCTGAACAACAGCAGAAGTGTTCCTGTCCAGCTGAGTGTAGGAGGCAACGGTTTCCTCAAAAGCACTTTTGCAGAGAATATTTGCCACGTACTTCTGGCTACTTGCCATGCACACTGTAAGCACCCCCACCACATTTCTCAATTGGTTGCCTACAGCCTACTCAAATCCAACTTGGGCAGCAGCAAGAATAAAATCAGTAGCATCAAGAGCACTGAACACATTAGAACTCTGTGAAGCTTGCACATTGCCCTACTTGGTCTCTCCTACAAACAGAAGTTTTTTAAAAAGGGAAGAGTCAGGAATTTCTTCTGAAACCATTCCATGTATAAGATGTGTTAAGACGCTATTTCTGCTAAAGCAGAAGAAAAGAGCACAGCAGAACAGAAGAGGATGGAAAGAGCAGACAGAATGATAATCCACATGCAGAACATATGGACAAGGCTTCATTAAAATGTTCAGTTCATCTCTGCTAGCACAGAATTACTCTCTGGTATTCAAAAGGATTTAAATCCTTGAAGTCTCTTCTCTTATATAACTATTACATCTCCTATAGAGGCAATGCAAGTTGGTCATAAAAGTCACGGAATGGTTAAGCTTGAAAGGGACCTCTGGACATCATTTAGTCCATTACCTCAGACTAAGCTCAACTAGAGCAGATTGCCTAGAGCCTTCCCTAGTTGGGTATTACAACTTCACTGCCTGGATAATCTCTTCTTCCCTAATCACACATGGACAGTCAACTCTTGACCAGAGATGCTCAAGGGGACCACTTGAAAAACAATGGCTCTTGAAAGAGAGAGACCTGGATTTCATTAGGACCCAAGGCAACAGGGTGTAAAAGCATTTTAAGAGACTGCTACATACAGAGAATGTTAGCCAGACTGCCATTCTTACCAGCTAACAGGTTGAAGACTGATGATAACTTCTGGCTAGGAACTACTATCCATTCTCTTCCGCCATTCCACACAAACATACCTGCCCTTTAACCATACAGGGAAGAATTTCTTGGTTTAGGTCTTTTGGATTCTTTTTGCAGGAGTTGCTCAGCTAGCTAAACTGATGAACAAAGGTCTTTGCTCCGTATTTTTTTTTGCCTAATACACAGGGATTCTGTGCAAAGCTCCACAAGTCTCAAAAAGACAAATACATCTAGTTTTATACTGCAGAAACTAGGGGCACAATTCAGGTAGCAGTTATATGCCTCATTGTAAGCACATGCAAAGCATTATACCCTGTTTTTACACATCAAACACCCCTTCAGAGATCTAGGGTATTCAAGGCACGAATTCAGCCAAGCAGTCACCTCATGTCTGAGAGGTACTCAATACAGATGATACTGCAATGTATATAAGCCCCCATTACAGCCAAAGGAAATCAATACACGGTACCTCTGAGGATAATTAGATTTATTAATCTTGACCCAAATTTCATAATACAAGAAAAGCTACACATGCATTGCTCAACAACAAAAACAAAACCTCCAATAATCAACCCCTACAGCCAAAACCCCACTAGCAAAACAAAAAATATGTAGCTGAAAGCTGAAAGACCCCAGAACCATCGCTAAAAGTGGCAAAGACCGGAAGCTCGGTTTAAGTCAGGAGTATGTGTATGTGCACATCACAGACACGTTCTAGCCCTGAGGGCAGTGACTAGCTTTTTTAACATTAACTTCAAGAATCTTTGAGTAGAGATCACTTAGCTGCAGAGAAGATTCCTAGACTTGGAATCTCAGTTCAACAGCTGCCAACAGATTAAAAATCAAAGGGAAAATAGAGGCATTAACTAGAACAAAGCATTCCACAGCAGCTCAACCGGGTATCGTTTCCTCATTCCCCCTTTCCAAAAATGTTCAAGCTGCACAAAGATAGGAGGAAAAGAAGCAGCATGCAGTGACATGCAATTACATCCTGTATAGCCTAGCAGTTCACATCCTAAGCATGTACCTTATATTTAAGAAGGGATGCTTCAAGTCTGAAAAAAGAAAACGGAATTTTCCTGCTACCAGTGAGGTCAGCTTTGCCAAGAGTGACATACTTCCATTTTGTCATAGACAGAGTATGAGCAAACCAAAGCAAAGCATTGTCACAGGAATAATAAGATTTGAGCTATCCAAAAGTGGGGAGAAATATGAAATATGCAGAATCCTAGCTGTGGTGAAAGTACAATTTCATATAAATAGAATCATAGAATAGTTAGGGTTGGAAAGGACCTTAAGATCATCTAGTTCCAACCCCCCTGATATGGCCAGGGACACCTCACACTAAACCATGCCACCCAAGCCTCTGTCCAACCTGGCATTGCACACCGCCAGCAATGGAGCATTCACAACTTCCCTGGGCAACCCAGAGCAGTGCCTCACCCCTCTTACAGGAAAGAATTTCTTCCTCATATCCAATCTAAACTTCCCCTGTGTAAGTTTAAACCCGTTACTCCTTGTCCTCTCACTACAGTCCCTAATGAAGAGTCCGTCCCCAGCATGCCTATAGGCCCCCTTCAGATATTGGAAGGCTGCTATGAGGTCTCCACGCAGCCTTCTCTTCTCCAGGCTGAACAGCCCCAAATAGGAATGGGAAGCCTTCAATTCTACAGTATTTTGCTTCGTGCTCACAGTCTGCAAGTAATCCTTAGCTTGCACTGAAGTGATGATAACAGGCTCTTAGAGAAGCTAGAAGACAAAACAGGATACAAGTAAGGACATAAAATTCAGGCTGAAGCTGACTATCTATTGAAAGAGGAACTTGTAACCAAACACAGAAGCTAACATCTTACAAGATCTTGTGTTTGGTCAAAGAGGATGTCATTCTGCAAATTATCTACATCTTCAGTTTTCACACTTCAGACTTAAGTGCATATGTCTGTGTATTTATAGTCCTTGCTTCCAAAGAGCAGTGCTATTCTTTCAAATTCTTTCTTGAGGAAGATACCAAGTAATTTTTCAGCTTCAGATTTCAGGGTGTAATTCACTTGCACCTTAAGGTCAGAAAAAGCACTAGGCTATCTTGTCTGAATGACTGGAAGAAGTAACACCTACCCAAACTGAGACCTAACAACTTTTGTCTTAATAGTTTTAATTTCTTTCAGAAGACTGAAGATCTATAGGAAGCAAAGGAACTTAACAGCTCACATTATTCCCCCCGTGGTTAATTACCTTTAACATTACCCATGCACATGGTATGCTCTCTAGAGGTCAGAAACTGATTCTGAAAAGTGTCTTGGTCTGGAAGGCACAGTCTCTCAGCCTCATATACCTTACTTTTAACTATCTGCCTTTGCAAAGAAAGCACTTTTTGAACAAAGCCTGTTCACCCCATTTCCCCTGCAAGCTATTATCATCTGGGTCAGCAGATGTCAAGGAGGCTGGGTTGCCTGGTTTTCTTATTTCTGGAACTACAAAACTATGGAATTAAGACTGAGTAAGAATGCCATGGTGAAATACTGATATCACAAATTATTATTTTTAACTTGATTAGCTCCTTAAAAAATCTTTCAGTTCTACTAGCCTCATAAGACTTGAATGACAGCTTAAAGGGAAAAATTTGTACAGTTTCTGACATAAGTTCCACATACAAGGTGGGAATGGTCCTTTTTTCCAGTTTTACAACCATTCTCATTGACATTCCATATAACATAGATTGTTTCACTCCAAACTGCCAAAGCTATTATTACATATTTAGTGGGATAAAGGAGAACTCACATGTACTGTTTGGGAATCAAATAACACAAGGATTTACCTGCATTCAAGGTCACACAAATTCTCTGCTTGAAATATTAGGTATCAGCTATCTACATCTTAGTATGGTTGCTAACCAAAACGTCACAGCAAGCTGCACAAGAAGCTCAGATGCTGCTGGCTGACATCTAATGTGTAATACTAGCTTTGTAATATCAAAGTTTGTCTCAAGACCTCTGACATTATTCTCATTGATACAGCATCTATTAGTGTTCCATGTACCATTAGACAATAAAAATCAGATACTAATTGCCTAGATTTTACTCCTGTCATTCTTCATTACAGCTGGAGAACCACATAGCATAAAGACACACCAGTTTTCTGCTCTATTATAGTAGTTCATAAAACATTGCTCCATTTATCTTTCCAACTAGCACTGATTTTTTGTTACATATGGAAAACCACTTTGTTATCCAATACTCAGTAATATAGCATTCTTCAACCGTTGAGGCAGCTTTTCAAAAAGCGCAACTTAAGTATACAGCACATGCCAGTAGGGTAAAAAGCTAAAAAAGGAAAATAATACAGTGATTACATACCCCACATTTATGTAGTCACCTGAATTAAGGAGTGAGTGGCAATGGGAGAGTGATTTACCACTCAAAGATTGACCTTTGTACAACCAGGCCAACACAGTTCAGAGCAACTGCAGATAAAAACCATTACATTATTCCCTACAAAGAGCAGACACTTGTTTTCTCTTCTTAGCTTAGATGAAACTGATTCAGCTTCACCAAGCACAATCTCTGTGTCACACTGCAGTTTCAAATCAGTAAGACTGGTGTTATATTTGTCAGCAAATTCTGCATGACTTTGTAGTTCAATGAGAATCTGACTAACAGATCGTGCCATCCTGTCTCAACAAAGGCTTTAGAGATCTTTCAGTAGGCCACCTTAATTGCAGCCACAAGCTCCCAGACTTCTAATAAACTTGACATGACAGAGATAATAAAAAGCTATGTAAACATCACAATGAGAACATCAGGATTTTGTTCTAGCTGCTCATAAGAACCCTGTCTGCCTTGTAGAGAAACCTGGGAAAGTGCTGGGAAAACACAGCATCTTCACCGTTATTTCAATTTGCATGTGCTAGCCTTTGTTCTAAGCATCTTTCACAATATATTTCTCATACTGCACCATTAGCCTGATTTTACCCAGCACAATTAAACAGACTTCTCTCAAAATATCTAAAGATATCTCACCCACCCTTAATAAAGGAGCTCAACTTCGCTGAATATTACTATTAAAAATTCTTATTAATTCTGGCTACACAAAGTTGTGCTAGCTGCAAACCGTAACTGTAAGAGACTGCTTTTTCCTCTCTCTTCTGAGACAGATTCTAGGGGGAAGGAAGAAGCAGGGGCTGGGGGAAGCAACGGTGCCCTTACAACAACACTGGTCACCAAGACCAGCTGCCTGACAGCGCTGCTGGAAACTTTTTACATTTCAGTAACTTTAAGCCTTACTTCAACCTAAAAAACTTTTATCAGGATGTAAACAGCATATAGTTTGAAGTAAACATCAAACTACACCACACACACAGGTAGTAAAGTTAAATGTTATGGCAGATGCTGGGGTTAATATAGAAAAGGGACAAATAGTACTATAATGGCCTAAAGCACTGCCATGAGAATAGCTGAAAACAGTTTTTAAGAAGTAATTTGAAGTTCAGATTACTGAAGAGAAAAAAAATCTGGAAACTATAAAGAGACAGCTTGTTCACTTTGCTCATATGAAACTAAAATACACTAAAATATAAACTCAATATACCAGAATTTACAAAACAAACCATGAAGCTGGCAGGGGTAATATCACTGAGCACAGTCAGAAGTTCAACAAGACTGTGTGTCATTTAAGTTTTATTTAAAAGGAATCAACCTAAGTTCATACTTTATAAAATATAAATACAATTGAATGTCTACATAGTCTTCTTCAGGGAGTAAATGTCTCACCCTTAGAATGTTTGACCATAAAATAATATCTAGAAAACTTTTCAAGCATCCCCACACATACATACAATACAAATCAGTATTATATCTTATTTCCCATCATTAAAAAGGACTGTACATTTCAATGAGAGAATTTTTCTTCCCGTTCTAGTCATAAAGGAAATCTTAACTTAAGCCATTAGGCAACCCTCAATAGCAATGCAAACTTCTGGAGAATAGTTTTCAACCTTTTGAACTAAAGGCAAATGGAAACATGAGAAACCACACATGCCTACTGGAAATCACAAGTTGTGCTGGCCTTGGCTGGGGCAGAGTTAATTTTCTTAGTTGTAGCTAGTATGGGAGTTGTGCTGAAAATACAGGATTTTGGATTTGTGCTGGAAACTACTGACAGTACAAGGATATTTTAATTATTCCTGAGCAGAGCTTGCACATTGCCAAGGCCTTTCCTGCTCCTCACTCTACGTCACCAGGGAGTAGGCTGGGGCTACTAAATAAGCTGGGAGAGGACACAGCCACCACAGCTGACCCAGACTGACTCAAGGGATATTCCATACCATATGACATCCTGCTCAGCATATAAAGACATGAGGATAAGAAGGAAGAGGGGGACACCCAGAGTGATTGTGTTTGTCTTCCCAAGTAACTCGTATGTGTGATGGAGCCCTGCTTTTCTGGAGATGGCTGAACAGCTGCCTGACAGTGGGAAGCAGTGAATGAATTCCTTGTTCTGCTTTTGCTTGCATGCGTGGCTTTTGCTTTACCCATTAAACCGTCTTCATCTCAACCCACAAGTTGTCTCAATTCTGCCCTTCCTATTCTCTCCTCCAGCCCACTGGGGAGAGCAGCTGCATGTGGTTTAGTTGCCAGCTAGGGTAAAACAAGGAGACAATCTTAACTTTAGATTGACTGCTCTGAGGTACACCATAAATTTCAGAATCTATTGATAAGTTCAAAACTAGTGTTGAATGAAAGGTGTTGCACAACGATTGTTTAAAAAATTAAAATAACCCCAAACCAGCACACCAAAATGGCACCTCGTAACTTTCACTACATAAGTACATACACCCTCTCCTAAAAACATCCTAGTATGTTTAAACAGAGTCCTATCTATCTCTTGTGGACCATTCTGCCTTTCTGCAGGGACACCTCACACTAAACCATGCCACCCAAGCCTCTGTCCAACCTGGCCTTGAACACCACGAAAGATGGAGCATTCACAACTTCCCTGAGCAACCCATTCCAGTGCCTCACCACCCTTACACTAAAGAATTTCTTCCTCATA